>OU895880.1:8571416-8730000 GCA_917627325.4 Chironomus riparius | reverse complement strand
AAGTTACAATTTATAAAACTCAATATTATTTGATTATTAAAATTTTAATTGATTATCAATTAATATCCAACGAGCAGACTTTCGAAGCTTTTAAAGACTTTTGACAGTTTTAATAAAACATCATTAGAATTTGTAAATTTAAAATTAAATCAGAAAAACCGTTAAGCAAAAATTCGAAAAAATTCATTTTTCTGATTCGTAGCCAACTTCACTTCTATTATTAACATTTAGAATTTCTGAACAAACTCATTAAGGAAGAACATAAACAAAAGTTTTGAGAGATTTTTTTTAAGTTTTTAATGTATTTATCAGTTGTAAAATGTTCAAAAGCAGATCCTGATGCTTAATGTCAGTCAAAATTTATAAGTTTGGTGCAGAATTCAAGAAAAAAGATTAATAAATTAGTTAAAAACTGTGAAGAAGCTTAAGAACTTTAACTTTTAGGAATCTAAGAAGAAAAGGAGAATTTTAGCAATTAAAGTCCATTTAGAGAACTAGAACTAGATTTCAAAGATCATAAAATTGGTAAAAACAGTCAAAATAATGCTAAAATTGAGCAATTAGACATAAATTTTAATTAATTTCCTTTAATTTTAGTTAAATCAACTTAATTGCACCCAAAATCGTGTGTAGCGTGCGGTTTACATCAACAAACATTACTCAATCATCCGAACCACATTCTAAATCAACAACCAAACCCCAGCCATGTCAGAGTCACCAGAACAGCCAACCAAAAAGCGTCGATTCTCGTCCCGTTCTTCGCACTTCTCAAACCCAAACCAAACAGAATTTTTCTTCAACACAAGCATAAAGCAAGAACCAGAGTTGCAAGACGACACAAAAGAAGAAATTATTGGAATTTTTGGAACTGTCGATGACTGCTATTGTCGTGTCTGCTTCAAAATATTCTCAGTTAATGATTCCAGGAATGAAATTGACATGGGAGTGATGTCAATGCTTAGAGAAATTTTACAGCTTGGCTTAAAACTGTCAAATGGATCACAGTGGATTTGTGAATCGTGCACCACAAAAGTCAATTCATTTTGGACATACAAGTATGATGTCATAGACAAGCAAGCTAAGTTTTCAGCTTTAGTGCTGAAAAATTTACATCGTGATGTTGAGGAGATCCAGAATCTCAATAACAATTTGAACCTTAGTGACGTCCAGGTTGATGTTTTTGTTAAATCTGAACCAGACTATTCAGCTCCAGACTTTAATGAAGATCCTTCGGATGGTCAACGAAAGAGAATCAAGACAAATAGAGCAACACCGAAGAAATACAAGAAACGGAAAGTACCGCAGACTTGTGATGTGTGTGGAAAGGAGGCACTGAACCTTCTGAATCATAAGATTAAGAAGCATGGACATAAACATCTATTTGAGTGCAATTACTGCACATTTTCGAGTTATGAGAAGAAGAAGCTTCAATATCACATTCAAAATTCGCATATTAAGCCTAAAAAGAAGAGTGATCCTGATCAGGATGAGTCGTAAGTTACTTTTTTGGCTTAAAGTCACCAGACTTTTGACAATTTTAATTCAAATTGACCAATAATCGTGTGTTGTGCACCACTTTTAACCACAATACCATAGCTAGACCAATAGTCGTGTAGATTCCACCATTTTTAACCATTTTTTTCTCACTTCCAGCCAAGTCTGTCCGCACTGTGCCAAACAAGTTCGTCATCTAGACGAGCACATAGCGAACATCCATTGCGGCGAACGTAACTACTTTTGTGATCTCTGCACATTCTCATCGTTTCGGAAGAAGCCAATTGAACAGCATATGATGAATGTTCATCTACCAAAGTCTGTCAAGTGCTCTCTATGTGACTTTATAACAATTAATATAGATAGATTGAGAAAACATATAAGGAATCAGCATGAAGTTAGGGAAAGAACAACAGAATATACTTGTCATGTTCCTGATTGCAACAAAGTGTTTAGAAACAAATTTAATCTGCAATGTCATGTAAAGCGATGTCACGAAGGAGAAGTGAAGTTTTTGTGCGATGCTCCGGGATGTAACAAGTCATTCTTCTCAAAGAGTGAGCAGAGGATTCATTATGAAAATTCACATGGTAAGTTGGTGTGTCTATAGTTGTGGGGAATGTGCGGTTTGTGAATTTATGATCACAATAGTGTCTAAAGTGGTGTTCAATGTACGGTTCTTGAACAAATTTATTTTTTGTGACTAAAGTCGTGTGTTACACACGGTTTTTGTACCAAATTTCATACTAATGTCTTCGAATAGTCTAAAGTTTCAAAAGTCATGCAAATCGTGCATTTTTTGACACAATTTGAATTAAAAATCAATCTTATTAAGGGGTCATTCACTTAAGACGTCCATAAAAAAATGATTTTTATAGCCCCGCTACCCCATCTATCACAGATGCCCCTTATGACGTCCAATCATAGTTTTCGTGCAAAATTGAATGTCATCAACCCTCAGTCACTGACCCCCCGCCCCTCCCCTGTCATAATGTGCCACAAAATTCTAGACCTCCCTCTCCCTTAAATCTCAGATGTCATTAGTGTATGACCCCTTATTCAAAAATTGGCAATCGATGCTAATAAACTTTTGTTGATCCATTTTTTGGCACAACATCACCACCTTCATACCTTATCTCATTCCATGCTCTTTCCAAAAATCTATTACATAACCTTAAAACTTACATAAAATTTTCTCAATATTCACAGGTCCAAAAACAGTCGTGTGTGAAGAATGTGGCAGTTCCTTCTCATCAGCAGCTATGCTCCGTAAGCACAGCTCACTCCATCGAGAATATCAACATCCATGCACCTATCCAAATTGTGGTCTCAAATATCGAACAGCGACACAGCTCAAAAATCACGTCAATCGAATCCATTTGGAGCGTCGCGAGTATGACTGTAAAGAATGCAATTCAGCATTTTTTACAATGCGCGACCTCGACCGTCATATTATATCGAAACATTTGGGTATCAAATTCGTTTGTGAAGTGCCCGGATGTAATTCGACGCTGTCACGAAGGGATGCATATTTGAGTCATTTGAAAAGTCACAGTGGATTGAGTGAGGAAGAAAGACGAGAGCTGGTGTCTAAGTTAAATGAATTTTGTATGCAGTTGAATTTGAAGAGATAAGGCTGAGTGGAGAGTTAAGGGGATGATGTGTAAAAGGTTGGAAGGTTGATGATGAGAAACGAACTGAAGTTTTTGATGAAGTTTGAAGGATACAATAAAGGGGACTTTGAACTAAGTTGGGGTGTGATTTTGAAAGGTTTTTGAATCCAATCGAGCTGAACTTTTAGTGGTTTATAACTTAAACTGGGGTGAATACTAGGAGGGTCTCTAAACCCTATTGAGCTGAATTTTTGTCCTTACTAGTAACGATTTGAAGAAAATCTTTTAGAGATTTTCATGGTTTGGAGGTTCATTCATCCAATAGGTCCAATAGGGCTGAAATATTTACAACTTATTTTAAATGATCAATTTGAAGTAATTTTTTTGAATCCGTTGAAAGTTTTTAATCATTATAAAACGTTTTACAACTCGAATGGGTAATGACTTAAGCGGTTCTGTCTCCAATCGGGCTGATTGATTAAAATATCTTAAATTACATCAAATGTGAATCTTAAGCAGTTTTTTATAACCATTCAGACTGAATTCGTTTAAATACATAAAAAAATTAATATGGGCGAAAAATTGAAAGGTTGTCTTCGCCAATCGAGCTGAAAATCATAAAAATTTCAGCATTAAACCAAGCGATGACTAAAAATCACTTCATCAACAAATGTAATGCGTAAATAATTAAAACAAAAAACCGTCAAATTCCCCTCACGCAGATGGAACTCAAATAAACTGAAAGACATCAACACACGAGAAAAAAAAGAACGCGTAATAATAGTTTACGTACATCTATCCTTTTACATGCTAGATATTTTTTCTTCTTTATTATTTCTTTGTTTAGTTTGTAACAAGAAAAAAATTATTGCACTTAAAATAAATAATAAAAAAAATGTTAAACTTAACTCAACTTAACTTTATTTTACACCAAATTTGAACATATTTTTTTTCACAAAGATCTTTATTGTCAGCACAGCATAGTTTAATCTAATGCAACATCAATTTCCGCCCTCCGCCTCCACTGAGATTCAATCATTTTTTTATAATAAATTTCGTAAGAATATTCTTCGAACCATGCGAGCGAGAATGTGAAGGCAAATGATGATGCGAACAAGCTGACTGCTGTAATTGCCTTCATCTTGTTCTGTGTCCGGGGTGATCGGTTGCCTCAATTATCCAAATTATCCATTTACTTCTTCCACCAATTTTCGTGACTTGTCGACTTCAATTTAATTTGACAAAAAAATAATAACGACTTCTCTGTGACTACTCGAAGTTCCGAAGTGCAACTGAAAAAGATTCTCAAAAAATACTAAATAACAAATAGAATTCACTAATACAGACACAAAATGATTTGAATGTGTGAGTGAAAATGCACAAATATTCTTATATTGACCTGAATTTTCACTCAATTTACACTCTCGATGCATGTGCATGTGCCTGACCTAGAGATTATTATTACGGAAGCATTGCTCGTGACATTGAAAAGTGCGAGGGAAATAAAGTTTATGGCTTGCAATCCTAGACGGTTGCGCAAATGGATGGAAGGTATAAGCAGAGTTGCAGGTAGAATTGTGATTTTGAGGTCCCAAATGTTGGAAATCAAATAAGATAATAATGACTGATAAGTTTTGAGGTCGAGCAAAGCAAGGCAAAGCAATATTTTTTGTAGAATTACGAAATTGAAAGAAACTCAAACTCAAAGAATTAGTAAAATGGAACGTGACCTGGAAATAACCTTAATCACCATCAAAATTGAGTTGCTGATCACATCTCACTCTGCTTACAGGCTATAAGGATCAATAGCTCTTAATTGTTGTCAGACGATAGTCAAGGTTTTGTTGATATTGGTTTCTTTACAACTATTAATAAATCACTTACCTTTTGTATCCAAATTTTGCGAAACTTTTAAATAAAATTTAAATCACAACAACAACGATGAAAAAAAGTCAAAAGTTTCTAAGTTATTAATTTTCACACAAAGCTGCATTTTTTCTCATGCATGCTCGAAAAATGCAACCACAAAAATAATTGTCGTGACTTATAATTTATGAGCATTGCTGCTTACATGTGTCATTTTCTAATTGTGCTCGATTCTACTGATACCCGAGCAGCACACAAAGGCAAATATTATTATTTACTGTCAAAAAGGAGTGATGTTGTGATCATTACATCCTTGTGGCTGTGTGTAATTTGATTTGGTAGTTGTTCCTAGATCCGAGTCTGCAAGACCTATGGTTCTTGCTTTTAGCATTAGTCTTACATCGTCCTTGCATTGACTTTTTAAAGCCCTTCATCATAACATACTCAAGTCGCGAACAATTTTCATCTAAACACTGAAGCAGACCCACCAGAGCAGTAGTTCTCAAACTATATGCCGTGAATAAAATTGATTGGTAAAATTTGCCTTATATTTTTACGTTTAATGACTTCAAAAAGTTCATAAAAACTATTTAGTGTCTCAGAGACTATTCAGATGTGCCGCAAAAATTTTTGTGTAAAAAAATGTGCCGTGGACCAAAAAAGTTTGAGAAAAACTTCACTACAGTCTAGGGTCAGAGTCAATTATTACAAAATACTCTTAAGTTAATCTTTTCTACGAATGTGACTAGGTTCAATGCAGGGTTCATCAGGTCGTTAGATGTGCTCGTGTCTTTGTAATGTGCAGAGCTTGCGAATGGTTTGGATTCCACTATAGACTGTAGGTATAAAGGGAACATCAGTGCAATAGATTTACAATCGCAGCGTTTTCAGCTCAAAAAGAGATCATTCAATGAATTCAAAAACCTAATGCAACTCAATTTTCTCATTGTGGTGTCTTCTTTTCAAAAACTAATGGATGTGTTACTCGGTAGAATCACATATAATTTACAGGAACTAGAAAACTAATTGTTTTGTGATTGCTTCTGTAAACTAAATGAACATTAAACTAATGTTAAATGAAATGATTTTTGAATGAACTTTTTGTGTCAAAAAGTTATCGATCAACTGTTGTCTGATCTAATTGGAGAATTGTGTTTTATTTTCGAAAATTGTAAATGAAATTTTGTTGATTAAAATTGATTTGATTTTTATAAAATGATTTTTAAAGTGTTGCAATAACTGATGATAGAATATAGTCATAAATTGATCATGATTAAAGTGTTTTATAAGTTTAACGACCTTAAATTGAAACAATATTTGAGAAAAATTTGACTTCGTTTGATTGCTTTTGAATGTTTACATCTGATTAGGGTTTTTTGTGGCTAGATGGGATACATTAATACTGTATAAATTGATTAATAACATAAAGTGTAGGAAATTAACTTAAATTCCAGAAAAGAAGCTCGGTTTACTTTAGAAACTGGCCAAAGAGTTTAAATTCGACTTAAATTGGCTCGACATTGACTTGAAATAAACCGGATGTCTATAAGTTTTTGCCGATTTTTTGTCAATAAGAGGGTCATGTCCCGAATTCAGCTCAAAAAAAGCGGTCAAATCAAATTTTTAAGTATTTTTCAAGAATAATTGGTTCAAAAAACAGGTTCAAAAGTGCGTAGTTGAACAGCCTCAAAATAACTTGACCGGTAAAACAACTTCAATTGACTCAAATTTGAGTCAAAATGATTTAATTTGAAGCTCTGATTTAGTCATTTTATCTTTTCTGATGGTAAACGTTGGAAAACAAAGGTCTACTCTGGCTATCATCAGTATTGCTTGTAGTTTTATCAATTGAGCGGTGATAAATGAGCTGATTCTGGATTTTGCATTCTTTAATGTCTAGATTTCTACAATATTGAGCCTCTTTGAAACAAAACTATTTACGAACAATTATCAAAACTTCTAATCATTTTTAAAAACTACAAACTCAATATTTCAATACAAATTAATCACAAATTCTCACAGCCAACCTTGAGCCAGACTCACATTCTCATAATTATTCAGAAATAAATTGTTTACAATTGTTTGTCATTATTTTGTCAATTAAACCATGAGAAATTAAATAAATAATTAAACTTTTCATTTATGCCCTCCGATTCAAATTATTGCATCTCTTCCTCAATTATTCATCCGTTGTCGCATTTTTCAATTTACATTCAGCATGCACGATGAAAAGAAAAACTAGTTCAAAGCTCTCAAGCGTGACAAATGTGAAAACATTTTCTAAAGTTTTTTTTGCTGTGTTTTGATGAAAGGATGGATGACTTTGGTGGGGGAGAAGGGATATGACCGGAATTTTGCTTTGTTCTTGGGAAATTTAAAAAAAAGTTTTGAAAATTTCTTTAAAATCGGGCAAAAAAATTTCAAACCAAATTCGAAGTTCCACAAAATCAGATAAAATTTAGACAAAAAAATATCAAAATATGTAAGAACTCAAAAAGGTCCAAAAACTACAAAAACCTTATCAAAAACTGCATCTCACTATCCACACAACTAGATAATAAAAAACATTTATAATAACAAACATTGTGTACACAAAATTTAAAATTGAGTAAATATTAACACAAGTCAGAGAGTAAGAACATGTTTACTCACATCAGTGTTAACATTTACTCATAACTATTCATCTATGAGAAGTCATCACATTGCATCTAAACAAAAACATTAGATCGCAAACACAGCTGCTTACCAATACAAATGAAAGTCACTAACACAACTGCAGATTAAATACATGCAGAAGAATTCAAGAATAAGACACTAAGATGAGAACTCAGGTGCACAGTCATTCCTTAATGATGGATTAATTTGTGGATTTTTTAGGCAACATTTTTCGAGTTTTAAGATTTTTTTTTGTACATTTTGTAGTTTTTTAAAGTTTCAGGCATTCAATTTGCCTTTTGTCACTTAATTATTGTTTTAATTAAGGATTTTGTTTTATTTGATTTTTAATTTGATTTATTCGGCGTTTTGTGATCGAGTTTTAAGACAGTCGTAAATATATTTCTTGATTTATTTATTTTGAGACCTGGTTTTTGCAACTTTTATCTGATTTCATAGCTTGAGTAACAAAAACTGAGATTGATAAGCAATTAAGTATTAGAATTTCCGTCTGTTGATAACCTTAGGTACCTAATGTTGAACTAAACTCCTCATAAGATTCCTAAAAAACCAAAAAAAAAGCAGGTAAACTGTTTGAACAAAATTGCACAACTTTTGCATATAAATTTGCGAAAATTCAAATTTCAAATTCATAATTCAACTAAAAGTTGGACAATCACAATGGAAAACTTACCAAGTGAAATTTTGCTGCATATTTTCGATCTGTTGGATTCTGAAACGCTTAGAAATGTTGCAGTTCTTTGTTCAAGGTAAGATTTCAAGTTTTTTTTTAATTTATATTTTAAGCTTACTAGCTTGATGAGCTTGATTCACAGTGATTCTAATTATCAGACTTGCTAAGAATCTTGAATTTTTTCAAAAATTCTAAGTTACATCAAATAACACGAAAAGCACCAATCTGTTAATCGATCAGAAATCCGGCACCAAGCTGCTGTGACTCTGCCTTGATTTAAGCCGGATTTCTATTCGAATAGCTGATTTGTGCTATTCGGGACAATGCTATTGTCACTGCAGCTTCAATTATCCGATTTCATTACCAATTCTTTCCAATTTTTCCAGATTTCAATCCCTCATTCACAACAGCAACCACATCATGGCCAAATTCCGTGCCTGCATCAACTTATCAAACCTTAATATTGCAAAGAAAACTTTATCAGACATGCCGTACCGGAAGTTTGATATATTTGCATCGAGCTACTTCACCCGCATGTCACTGGGACGATTTGAAGGCAAAATTAATTCAATCATTGGTCAGCACACAGAAAATATTGAAAATCTCCGGCTTTATGACTCAACGACTGGATTAGCATCAAAAATTTTAGTAAATTTGGAAAACTTAACACATTTGTGCATTGAGAGGATTCAAAAGTCGTTAATTGAGGAAGACGACGCGTTATTTTCAATAACTTTACCAAATTTGAAGATTCTTGAAGTCGATGGAGTTGATTCGTACTTAAAATGCCTTAGATGCCCAAAAATTGAGACTCTTATTTACAGAAATGTCGACAGTCCTATGACAAACCAAAATGCAGTCAGTCGATCGCTCAACAATTTCTTCAAACGATCACGTACCCTCAAAGACTTTACAATGTTTGGTGCTGTACCGAATTTTGAGACTGAAAAATTTGAATTTAAATTACAAAAATTAAAATTCACAAATTATGCGACAAATGTTGATGAAACTGAGGACAGTCCAATGATGAAGCTGCTTAAATCACAAAAGGACAACATCAGAGACTTGACAGTGACTGAATATGTCACACAAGACATCCTCGGAATCGCCATAAATGAGATGAAAAATCTGGAAAAATTAAAACTTGATTTGGATAAAATTTTTGCTGAACCGAGAAATTTGAGGATGAATTTTAAGCTGAAGAAGCTTGAGATCATAAATTTACCAAATTTTCATGAACATGTCTTGAAGATCATCAAGAACTGCCCGAATGTTGAAATATTGAAATTTTTATGCTTCATTCCAGGCATGGTTCTAAGCGACGTGTCAAGTTCTATGAAAAATTTACAAATTCTAACCTTTGAATCAACTGAAAATGTAGACCTAAGTAAAATCGCCTTCAACAACCTTAAAAAACTGTCAATTTGGGAACTGAGCAATCAAGATCAATTAATAACCATCTTCAGAGTTTGCAGTGCGTCAGCGAACTTAACAGAATTGGAGATTGTGAACATTACTTATGAATTGACATCTGTGGAGGTCGACATCCTTATTAAAATTTGCAAAAATGTCGAAATTTTAAAGCTTCATGGACACATGGACTACGATGATCCTATAAATATGGTTTTTTATGGCAATCAGACAAAATTGAGGCTTCTTGTGCTTGACATTTTTGTAGATGAAGAAAGACTTGAACTTGTTCAGATGCTGCATGACACTAAAATCCAGTGCATCGTTCCTGATGCAGTAAATGCATATCGATATTATACTGACAAGCGTGGACCATCATGTGACTATTTGGATCAAATAAGTGTTGACGATTTGGAATCTGAATCCAGTGACGATGATTCTGAAGATTTGAGTTCTGAAAGGTCTGAAAATTCTGATGGATGTCCTGAAAGTGAAGATTTCTCTGACTTTTATGACCAAAACTTGACTAGTTGTGATGAGAATTTCAGTGACTGTTCAAATACAGACACTTCATGTTCGCAATGCTGCAATGGATCTATCGGGTTTGAAAGAGCTTTTAGGGGTATAAATGGATACGAAGGAGAGCAAGTAGTCCCTAACAATTCGAGAAATGATCAGTTATTCCCCAGAGTCGCTGAATATGACCAAGAATTGTCTAACAACGAAAACCACATCTCCAGCACTTTAACAAGTTATTTCTCAAAATTATTATATCAAAAACCTGAAATATCCTACTTCAAACAGCTACAACATCCAGTTCATGACGTGGGAAACAGTATTTACTATGGAATGCATATGAATCTAACACTTTACTACTTTGATGTTATTTTTCCACAAATCAAAGCTTCCAGCTGCCCAACGAGTTATCCTAAAGTTGAAGTTCCAGAACGACTAGATAATGAGAACCCAAATCATCGAAAGCGACTTGTTTATGATCCAGATAATGATTTGTACTTTATGATGAATATAAACATAGCTTATCATCATTTTAACAATCATTTTGGAGAGAAAGAAGATCCAAATGCATGGAAATTCCGTTATTACTCGAAAAGATTAAGACGGGAAGTTCAGATTATGGAAGTTGATCAAAATTTAGCAAATACTGCTGAACAAGTGGGATTAAACAATGAATTGAGCAATGCTGAGGATGAAGAAGGAGATGTTGAAATGGAAATTGATGCAGATGATGAGCAAGAAATCGGAGAGGATTACCAAGAAGATTCTCAAGTTTCAGAATCGGATGATGAATCTCAGGAAGGATTTTCAAGCAGTAATAACCAAGAATCTTCACCTCGTAGTCAATTTCAAATCATTCAAATTGAAAGTCTTTTCGACATGTCTGATGAAAATGATGATTTAGGTAGCAATCAGGATCCTTCAACAAACAACGATGAAAGTGATCAAAACTCTTCAAATTCAGAAGATCCGCTACACATAGATGATCAACAAAACTTATCAAGTCAGGATGAAAACTCGGATTCTTCATCAATCAGTGAAGGTGACATGCAGGTTGAGATTGCTATTCATAAGAGACCAAGGGAAGATGACGAGGGGATCAGCAGCGAAGAAGACATTTTTATTGAAATTATTGAGGGAAAGAAAAAGATCAGAAAAACTTGTTAAGTCGCTAAAAATCACATTTTATTTTATATGCGTTACTGAAAAATAAAAAAAAATTTTTAAAGTTTAATTGATGTTTTTGTTAATTTATTTAAATTTATATGATTTATGTCAGCGTTGTTCAAACTTTTTAGGCCACGGCACATCTTAATGGGGTGCCGTGACTGTAGTCAAACACACAGGGGCGTAGCCAGAAAATTTTTAAGGGGGGGCCCATTTTCGAAAATTAAAAAACCGTTATTTTGTATTCTTAAATTTATATTCATTCTTCATAAGTTTAAATATTTAATTCATTATTCATACATTAAATTTAATTTTTCGTGCTGATTTTGACATTTCTTTCATCACTTCCTCTACATTAACTCTCTATATATACCAGAGCTGCGAAACAGGCACCTGTGACAGGTGAAAACCCTACAATTCCTTGATAATTTATAAGGTTTTCCTAACAAAACCATACAAATTATCAAGGAATTGAAAGGTTCTCACCTGTCACAGGTGACCTGTTTCGCAACTCTGATATATACTTAATAAACGAATTGTCAGATTTTCGTAGGGGGGGCCCGGGCCCCCTATGGCCCCCCCTGGCTACGCCCCTGCAAACACAGCATGCGGCTTGTTCGTCATTTTCGAGAAAATTTGCACGGCACACTAGTGTACAGCGGCACACAGTTTGCGCAACACTGATTTAGATCAATATCTGCAATCTGGAGAGTGCCCAGCTTTTTGAGCTGGAGGCACTGCGATTCGAATTAGAACAGAATCATTTGTACCACACCCTTTAGAGTCTAAAGTTTAGACCTACAGTTTATAGTGGAATCCAAACCACATGAAAATGTGCAAGAATTTTTTTTCACAATATCACAGTTTATGCATCAAAAAACACGATCTTCTGCAATTTATTAGGGATTCTGAAGATAAAAATCTCAACAAACACATCAATATGTTTCTGTCCACACAAAAAAATTCAAATGCTCCTTCAAAAAAATTATGGATGTGCTCCTGGATGGCACATTAAATTGTATAGGTTTGATCTTGAAAATTTCAATAACTAGGCAGTAAATTTAGGAACACGATACCAATTTTTTATCGTAAAACAAATCAAATAGCATAAGCATAGTCAGCAGGGTTGTGGCTTATTATTATCTAAAATTTTTGACTATACTAAAGCCTTTAAAAACTCTGGTTTAATTTAAAACGTGACGCACAATTATTGTGGTTAGAATTATGCTTTGAGTCATTCTAATTTCTAGATTTCTGAATTTCGGAGTTCATTCTTAAATGATGTTTATTAAAAAATTGAATTTTAGAGCCTTCTCCATTTTCATCAGTTATTTAGGGAGCTATTGCTCTTTTACAGTGATGGCAAACCCGTGTGCCGCGAAAAAAATTGATATATCTCACGAATCATATGCAGTTATATCCATGGCTTTCCATTAGATGTGCCATGTCACAAAAAAGGTTGTGCACCACTGCTCTACTATAAAGGAAAAAATAATTAATAATCGCTTATGATAAAAAAATAAACTTATCTATTTTTAAAAAAATTAGTATCGCGGTCTCTATAATTATAATCTTCTTTAAACCCACAAAATATGACTTCTTATTCTTTATCTGCACACAAACCCTAGCTCAGATTTTTAATTTTCTCTCATTTATTGAGAGAACCTTTTTTAATTTTGAGCATTTTGAGCAAAATATCTCATTTATTGACGATAATGAGTCAGTTTCTCTCACATGTGTTGCTGTGTTTACATCATTTTTGATAGACTTGCGGAAATATTTGCGCAAAAAGTGAGAGTCAGAAGTAATTATTTAATAATATTTGGTACCTGTTGCACTATTCTTGATTTGTTTATGATTTTTAAGATTCTGCTGTGCAAATAGTTTGTGGAATTGTATAAAAATGATTTGATTCTGAGGAAAGATATCAATTGAGTTAAAAGTGTCGTATAAGGAAGAGTAAAAAGAACAAATAATAATAAAAAGTGACGAATAAAAGTAAAAGATCCCCGAAAACTCGAAACAAACGTTGGGATAAATATTGAAGATAGCCGAAACTTTGACAACAGTGTAATTTTAATAACCGAATGATCGACAAACAGCATAAAAACCTTATTATTTGACAATTTTAAACCGTCTAAGTGCCAAAAGTTTAACATACATAACCTCAAATTTAAAAAAGTGCCAAATAACCTCAAAAGTTCGAGAGCCAGTCATCTGCAGTTCAAAAAATCAACTTGAACCTCAATATCACCACTAAAAAGTGTCATAACCTCAAAAATTATCCCAAAAAACATTAAATAACCTCAAAAATGTCATCAACACAAGAAACAGTCAACAAAAGCATCTCAGTCGACGACATGCTAGACGAAATTCCAGAACCACCAATAATCAACCACCAGCACCAAATAAATAATGACAAAATCTCAGATTCTGATGACTCTTTCAAATCAATTGAAAATTTCGTGCCAATCAAACTGAAATTCATCAAAAAGTTTGCAAAAGTGTCTGGAAAAATAGCCAAAGATGATCTTGAAGAGCTTTTGCTGCTAAAAGTAACAGAGTCGATGGTCTACAGAACCAAGTATGCTGAAATTCGAGTTAAACTTGACATTTATGAAGATTTAATGCAAAGACAAAGAACTCGACTTGAATTACTTGAAAAGCAATACGCAGACTTGCAAGTGACACATGAAAGAATTTTAACAGCAATGCGAGAGAATCCACAAGCTCCAATTGAGCCATTAAAGATTGTCAGAGCTGTGAGTTGTCAAGTTTATCAACAATCAGCTGAATATGTCAACACTGATCCAATTGTTATTGGAGATTCTCCAAAGAAAAAGAGGACAAGGAGGAGAATTAATGAAAACCTGACTGAAAAGGGCAAAAAAGAAAGAAATGATAAAGTGGGAATCGATTCTAGTGATGAGCATGAAGAGAATAATAGAAAAGTGACAAGATCAAGTGAAAGAAAACAGGATAAATCGAAAGAAAACAAGAGTTTTGAAGACAGATCGTCAAATAAACAGATTAATGATGACAAGCTCAATCAGACTGGAAGCTCAACTAAAAATACATCAAACTCTTCAGAAAAAGAACTTGAATCCAATAAAAAACAAACAAAGACTGCTGATCAAAATTCATCAAGATCCAAGAACAATAAGACAACAGATTCTCAAAAGTCATCAAAAAGCAATCAAAATCCTGAAGAAAATGAGCTTAACTCTTCAAACTTCGACAAAGTTTTAACATTCAGTGAAAGCAATCAAGCCCAAATACCCAACAACCGTGGAACAAAACGAAAAGCAACAACAATTTTGGAAATGTTTGAAAAGAAAGCTAAGAACTCTACTGAAGATACAAAGGATTCAGCCAACAATCAAAAATCCAAGACTTCTAAGGAAAATAAATCTAAAAATAGATCAAGATCTTCACAAGAATCAGATTCTGACAATGATGTGACCCTAATTGAAGATGATGAAGACAAACCAAAGACAAAAAGACAACAAACTTTGAAATTTTCGTCCGAACTTGACTTTGAACTGCCAAGAGCTCTTAAAAAATTAGCAAAAGCAACGAAACTTATTGAGTCAAGTGCAAAGACAACTGATAACAAATTAGAATCAAAAACTGACAACATAACATCAAAATCAAAGAAGACTGACGAGAAATCAATTAACATAACCTCAAAAATTGACAAACTAACCTCAAACATTAGTAAAAATACAAAGAATGATGACAAAACTGTAAAGCAAAGCAATCTAACCTCAAAATCAGGTTCATCATCACCTGATTCAAACATCAGATCACCAGAAAGTGTCTTGTCATCGTCACCAGAACCAGAACATTCCATCCCAGTTCAAAAGAGCTTCAAAGTTCCAACGACAAAACCAAAAGCTATTCGACCTGGTCCGAAATGTTCCAAATTGTCAAATCAAATTGTTGGAACTGGAAAATTAGAAGCTGGAGATTCAATACCTCAAGAATCAAGTTCATTGCTCGAAGTATCTAACAAGCTTCTTAATGGATCAAATCGTTTTGAAAACAACTTCAAAAATCCACAAAATATGGCTAGAAACTTACAAAATGGCGGTTCCAATTTATACAAGAACGTGAATTACCCATCAAGTGCCACAAAAATCCCACCAAGTCCTTTTGACTCAGCGAAAAAGTCATCAAACTTCGATCAATCTTTCGACTCTCTCAATTTCTCATCCTGTAGTTCACTAGACACATTGAGCTCATTCAAATCTTCGGCTAATTTAGTCACATCAACGCCATTAAAGGCAGTCGATCAAGGTCAAGCTAAGACGGTCAAGAGAACACTGGACATGAATTTCAATGAAAATTCATCTAGCAAAGTTCCTAAACTTCCAACTAGAGGACCACAGTTGATTCATCCAAGCTTAAAGCAATCGATTCCAGCACCGACAATAAAAGTTGAAAAAGTCAATAACGGAATCAGAATAAGTTGGAGAATTGATAATTTTAAGGCATCCGATCACGCAGACGTTCAAAGTTATCAGATTTATGCTTATGAGGAAATGCCTGGAAGTGCTAAAATAAGCACTGACGATTGGAAGCTAGTTGGTGATGTCAAGGCATTACTGCTTCCGATGGCTGTAACTTTGAGGGAATTTAATGAAAATCAGAAGTTCCATTTCGCAATCAGAGCTGTTGATGTTCATAAGCGACTTGGTGAGTTCAGTGAACCGAAGTCTTGGGAATGAATTTGAGGTTTTAAGAATGAATTGCTGTAAATAAAATAAAATCTTGACAATAAAAGTTTAAAATTCAAAAAAAAAATAGGAACTTATTAATTTTAACTTCCCGAATGAACATTGTTAACAGATTCAGCATAGGTCACAGTTTAACGGCAATAAACTCACCTTGAACTGACTTCAAGGCCAAAATTATCATAAATTTCTGACTAAACTTCTTCTTTTTTGGTCACATTATGTCTTTAGTCATGAAAAACGTTGTGAAATATTTTTGATAGGATATTAATAAAAGGATAAAGGTGTAGAGTTGGCAGGCATGGATACTTACTCTTCTTTCATTGTTTGTTCAAACATTCTGGTCAGGATACAGACAGTAGTCTTATGTTTTGATTTTAAACAAGCATGTTGGTAATATGAGGGTATTCTTGTGAAGCTATGGCATAACTGAGAGAATTCTTACCTAGTAGGGCATGCTTAAGTAAGGAACCTGCCCCACGAGCTTATAAATTGCTAAAATCATCGATTCTTAACCCGAATAGCACAAGTCAATTAACCGAATATGAAGCCAGCGCCAAGCTGGATTGACTTTGGCATGGTGCTGACTTCGATTTAAATCCAGCACCTTGCCAGTGTCACACCGGCTTTGTACCGTATTTCTGATCGATTAACCGATTTGTCACTAGTAAGTCAGCCTAGAACCACAAATGACATAAAAATAAAATGATTCTGTCGCCGGCATGAATTTGAGTATTTTTATCCTTTTCCTTTGAATTATGTAAGGGGCTGTTCACTTATTACGTAACGCGAAAAAATTACTTCTTAGACCCCCCCCCCTCGTAACAAAATTTGTATGAAAAAAAAAATTCCTTGTTTGAACCGTAACAAAATCTTAGACCCCCCTCCCCCTAAAAGCGTTACGTAATAAGTGAATGGCCCCTAAATGAATTTAGGAAAAAATGGAAAATCTTATTCAACATTCACGCTCACGCAAGCCAACAATCAGTCATGTTTTCTTAAGAAAAATTAATAAAATTACGTGGAATAAAATTAAACGGACGAAAGAAAATTTTGCAGAATTTTATTTATTAGAGTTGTCTATAAAACTTACTGAAAGATACTGCATTTTACTATGTTGTTATCCTTCGTCTTAAAAATCATGCTTATCACGTTGTTCTCCCCTTGAGAAATTGGCACTTCTGCATCTTCAGCTTGTGAGTCATTTGTAATTCAACAAAACAGCTCATATCAATTATTAATGTATACGTACCACATATATCACTGTATTAACTAGGTTTGCATGTTCAATGATAATTCAGCCTTTTAATTAATGTAACAAATATGAAAAAAAAATTACAATAAATACGTTTGCTGTCGCAAGGCGGCTAATAGTGGAGGTGGCTTACTAGTTTTTATGAAGAAAAGTCTATCAGTTTTTAAAGTTGAAACGCACTCATCTGGCTTTGAGAGGATCTCAATTAACTTCAAGATAAATAATAAAGGGTACAAATTAATTGCCTACTATAGAGCACCAGTCCAGGAAAATATGAAACCCTTTCTTGTTGATCTTGAAAATGAGATCGCTTCCACAAATGACCGAATAATTTTATCTGGAGATATAAATATCAATGTGAATGATGACTGTAGATCTACAACTGAATATATCAACATACTCGATGCATACAGCCTTAAAGTGATGAATAACATCAAAACAAGAAATATTAGTGGTAAAGTTATTGATCACTTTGGGTGTAATTTCTATGACGAGACAGCAATAGCGAACTTCACAGTGTATAACAGCTTATCGGATCACAACCTCATAATCTCGAGCATAGAAGATACAAATTCTTATCAACCCTCTGAGTCAAAGTACCTCAAGCGAATAAATTATGCTTGTGCAGCAAAACAGCTAAGTATATCAATTAATAAGCTAATGATTTTTGGAATTGAAGATCCTGATATAATTGCAGATCAGCTACTGAAAGTCACACAAGAATCATTAAATGATAACTCGGTTTCCATTAAAATAAGAGTTAAGGCCAACAACATTCACTGTCCATGGTTCAACTGGAAAGTCCTTAATGCGATAAAAAAGAAACAAAATATATCAAAAAGACTAAAAAGAACAAAGTTGATGAAAGAAATGTTTCAACGTCGGCTAAAATCCGAGTCATTGAAAGTAAAGAAGATAATTGAGAAGGAAAAACAAAAATTCTATAGTCTACACCTGCAAAGCAACAATCCAAAAATTCTTTGGAACAAACTAAATGGAATATTAGGAAGAAATACAAAATCTAAAATGGAATTTCTAAATATGAACGGAAGCGTGATCACTGATGAATCAACGATAGCAGAGAAAGTCAACGAATTCTTCATTAAGAGTGTTACAGATGCAGTAAAAGACCGAAGAAAAAATGCTAAAAGCATCAAATTTTCATCTGTGCCACATTCTCTAGTGTTAGATGAAGCTGATGAAGAGGAAATCGCTACAATCATTAGAAATCTCAAAAATTCCTCAGCTGGGAATGATAATATTTCATCAATGGACGTAAAAAAACTTTGCCCTGAGTTATGCTCATCTTTATGCCACTTAATTAATGCTATTATCAAGACTGGAAAGTATCCAAAAGCATTTAAATACGCAACGGTTATCCCAATAAGTAAAACGGGAAAAATAAATGATATTAATGATCTACGCCCTATTTCAATACTCTCCACATTTAACAAGATAGTAGAAAAGTTTCTTTACAATCGCATTATCAAATTTGTAATGAAAAATAATACCCTGTCTGATAAGCAATTTGGATTTCGACCGAAAAGTTGCACGGAAACCGCTGCAACCGAGTTAGTGAGTACGCTTAGAAAGTCACTTGACAAAAAGAAGATAGCATCAGTTGTATTCATGGATATAAAAAAGGCTTTTGACTTGGTGGACAGGAAAATTCTCATGCAAATGCTAAACCTGATTGGCATTAGAGGAAAAATTGAGGAAATTATTGCAAGCTACCTATTTTCGAGATTCCAATCTGTCAAAATAGGATCCAAGATCAGTAAACCACTGAAAGTGGAATATGGCGTTGTTCAGGGTAGTATTTTGGGTAGCCTACTATTTAATATATTTTTCAATGAAGTTACCAAGCTGAATGGACTATCTGGCACGATAATTTTGTATGCTGATGATTTGGCGCTGATTAATGAACATAATCCAAAAGATGACATTGCAACAGTAATCAAAAATGACATGGAATTAATACTCAACTTTCTAGACTACCAGAAAATGATCATAAATATTAAAAAAACGAATTTTATGGTCTTTCATTCCCCTTTCATTAAATGTGTACAGCCTCAGTCAATCAAAATAAATGATGAGTATGAAATAATGCAGATTACATCAATGAAGTACTTAGGACTTCATCTGGATCCTCACTTGAAATGGGATATTCATGGAAGGCATGTTCAACAGAAATTATCTATGGCATCAAGCATAATGTGGAAGCTAAAGAACGTTCTGCCATTCACAGCCAAGAAAAAGATTTATCATTCACTCTTTGCAACACACATCAACTATATGATAACCGTTTGGGGAAATGCCTGCGACACAGTCATCAAACCAATACAAACAATCCAAAATCGAATGTTAAGGAACATGTATGGATTTAATAGGCTGGACAATAGAATTGAAATGTACAAAAAACTCACAACAGATAATATTTTCCCCATTCGCGCAATGAATTACATAAACACAGCATCATTCATCTTTCTATGCAGAAACAAATCCATTCATACAAATATTTCATTCGAGTGCAATAAGGGAGCACGTACCAAAATGAATCTGCGTCCATCAACCTCAAGAAACAATTATGGAAGGAAAGATATTCACCACTTTGGAGTTAACGTGTACAACCATTTACCATTGCTAATAAGAAAAGCGGTGCATGTCCATTCCTTCAAATATCAGACAAAACAGTTTGTGTCCAATGAGCAGTTCCTCTCAATGTGTTTCGATAATAGCTACCTTAAGTCTTTCGGATGATTTTGATAGCTAAAATTACATGAAAAACTGTCAGAGTCTCGAATGCTCTTTTAATCGTTGTTACAGTCTAAATGTCAGCAAAATCATTCGTTAAATTGTTCAGTCATCAATATTTTATTTTTTCACATCTTTCCGTTAAAATGTTGTTTACGTATGTGATTTCAAAATTCAACTTAGCTAAGACACACACCAATAATATAATCCGTCAAATATTTTAAATCTAAATTTATTTCAACTGCTAATAATTTAAAATGAAAATGTCTGTTGGTTTTAAGATCTTTAACGATATTTAATTATCACTGATCTTAAATATTTTAAGCATGTAATTCAAGTTAATTTAACTAAGGTTTTTATGCCATTTTAAAAAGTTTAAATACATTTAAAATGGCTTTTCCTTATGATAGATAAATAAAATAATAATAATAATAATAATAAAAATGCGAATTATAGTTCACGCGAAAGGCTAAGAAATATGTCAATCTATAATCAGTCTGGTAAGGTTGACTTATAGTCAGTACGTATGTTGTTTTAGTGATATTGGACATAGATTCCCTATCTTTGGCTTGTAAACGATACAAAATATTGAAAAAAATTCAAAATTACCAAACTAACCTCAAAAACACAACTCCTTGACCAAAAATTCCTAAAATAAATCCAATTCAAAAGTCAAATATCACTGAACTCACCTGACCTCATCTAAATTCAACATTCAAGGTTTACTCAATTACCTCCAACTATTCCGGTCATTCCAATATCTCACCATAAATAAATACACGAAAAAGTGCTCATTTCCAGCAACAAAAGTTCAACAACGTCTATTTATTAATTCATTACATGCCATGTCGCTCATCAAATAGCAAATAAAAGGTTTATAAAAATTACAGGGGGATAACAGCTTGGTGGGTTACAATTTTTATCGGAAATTTGTTACAATTTTTTTTGGGAAAATCGGAAATTTTAGAAGGGGGATTTAATGTAATGGGGAAAATTTATTGATGAGAAATTGCTGTAAATTTCTTATCAAACGATAAAAACCACATAATTTTAAGTTATTTTTGTAATTTTTCAAACTTTAATGAATTATTTTAACCAAATTCCCTTACCCACAATGCTGTTACCCCCCTGGAAAAATTATATCGCTCACCACGATCCACGCGTGTTTTCATTCATTCTCTCTTCTTTTACTATTTCAGTGGACATTGAGCAGTAAACATTAGTCGCAGGACACTCGTCGGCGAGTACAGAAGCTTTTGAAAAAAATAGCTCCGTGGAAAATAAAAAAAAAAAAAATTTGTTTATCGATTTTTCCACTGTTTTTTGTTTTTGGTTCTAATCTAAAATTCATCAAGGGTGAATAAAGAATTTTTTTATTAAGTGTGAAAGTAAAGGAACTTAAGGAACGGAGAGTTTTTGGACTGTTTTGCATGAATTGGGACTAGTTGCTTGATTGTTGTTGAAGAGTGACTGAAAATTTGAACAAAAAGTGATTAAAAATTGACTAAAATTGTTCAAAACTTGAAAAAAATTGGAGACAATTCAAGTCGCAAAACTCAACACAAAAAGGATGCCCAGAATAACTCCAAAAATCCCACAAGGCTTGGAAGAGCTGATGCTGAATCTAGCAAAAAGTGTCATCAAAGAAAATCCCCAAAATCTTTACGAGTTTGCTGCTGAATACTTCGAAAAGCTCCTCAAAGAACGCGATGGAAAAGTCGACGACAGTTACAAAAAGTTGCCAGCCTATAAAGCTTACAAAAGAGCTAAAATAGAGAAGAACAGGCTGGAAATTGAAGGAATCAAAGTTGAATTAGAATCAAGAAGAAGAATTGCATCAGCACAGACATCAAGAAGCTTCAGCAGATCCTCAAGTGCAACAAAATATGTTGAAAAATTACCAAAAATTGCTTCGTCAAGTGCTGATGCTGAGTCAGTTCCAGTTGAAGCTGAACGTTCTAAGAAGTCTGTGAAAAAATTACCAAACATTTCTGGAACGGCTGTTAAAGTTGCTGTTGGTACAGCAGCAGTTGGAGTTACAGTTGGAGCTGTAAAACCAGCATTAATGGCTGTTAAGCCTCAAAGAAAGTCTGAAGAGATTGTCGAATTTAATGGTGATTTAGAGATTGGTTCAAATGTTGAAGGAGATGTGCCTCAAAGTGGTTCAGATGATTCTGTTGGAACTGAAGGTTTATCACAAGATGCTGAAGTTGATTCAAGAGCTTTTGGGGACGATCAAGTAGAAACTGTAATAAATAATGAAAAAATTGAGGATTCTGAGGTTAAACCTGCTAGTTCTCAACCGGATGCTACAGAATCTGTTTCTTTTTATGAAAATTCAGATGATTTACTAAAAACTTCAACCAAAAATACACAAAGTTCAGAAGAAGATCCAATAGCTGAACCTCAAGCAGCTCAAGAATGTCAAGAAAACCCCCAAAATTTAAATTTTGAACAACCAAACTCGCTTGACTCACCAAACCCACAAGAAGCTCCTCAACTCTATCAAACAAACCCTCAAGAACCCGTCCAACCCCTTGACACAAACCCCCCAGATGACATCATCGAATGCTCAACCGTCGACATAAATTTCCTCAACCGAGAATCAGCATTAATTGACGACATTTTGACTGAAAATTCCAATGAAATTATGGAAAATGGAATCGATAGTAATGAGCGTAAAGCTGATGGAAATGATGGTGATAAAATTAATAAAATTGCAGGCAATAAAATTAATGATGATGAGAATATTGGCATGACTGATAAAGTTGATGGAACCAAGGTTGAGGAATCTATTGATGATGATGTAAAAAATTATGAAAATTCAGAATTAAATCAAAAAGTTGAAGATGAAAAGTTGGTCAAAAATGTATCAATAAATTCAGCATCATCTGCTGAAAATGATTATCACAGCTCAAATCCAAGCATCAAAAGTTCAGAGTTTAGCAATTTATCAGGTGACTCTGTAAAATATGAAGTTTTAAATGTTAGCAGCGACACTCAAGAGAGTCAGTCATTTGATGACAATTTTGCAGGCAATGTTGAAGTTTTGGATGAGAATCTACAAGAAATTAACCAAAATTTAAGCAAATCTGAACCAAAAGTAAAAGAACCGAGTGAATTTGGAAGTGAACTTATCAATAAAATCCGATATTTTGAGGAAAATTCAGAAGTTCTTGAAGATTCTGAGGAAATTGTTGAAGACATGGAAACAAAGTTTGAAAAGTTTGGTGAAATTATGAAGAAAATTGAAGAGTCTGATGAAAGAACTGAAGAAGATTATGTAAAATTGAGCAAAGAAGTCGACAATGAGTCTGCAAATTTAGAGAATATTGACAAAAATCAAGTCACAAGTACCGAAAATGTTGTTGTTGAGCCTGAAAAAAATCTAGAAGTTGCTGAAATAATATCTACAGTTCCAGACCAACTTGAAGATAAACCCCAGCCACCTGAAGACAATGCTGACAATCCTGAATATGACTTCAATGACTTCAATCCCGAAGATCCCAACGAAGACTCAGCATCACCAATTAAAAAATCACTTAAAATTCATCAATTCATCGAGGAAGATTCCAAAATATTCGAACAAGAAGTCGTAAACATTGAAAACATTTTAGACACACCAGAGAAAATTGATGGCAACTTTAACGACCTAGAAGCCATCAAAGAAGTCGAATTTGAGGACATGAACAGTACAACGGTGGATCCTGAAGTTAACGTTGAGGCACAAGACACTAATCTACTCGGTTTAAGTTCTGATGACAATATTAATAATGATGAATCTACTAAAATCATAGAAACTGTCAATTCTCAAGACAATGTTGAGGCTGAAGTCGCTAATTTTCTCAATTTGAGTGCCAACGGCATCAATGATGTGGATAAAAACGTAGAATCAGAACCAACAGCTAATTTTAAAGCCGAGGAACTCAAAAATCCAAATTCAGATCTAATAAAAAGTTCCAAAGATTCAGGCGAGCCCACAATAGCTTCAACAACCCATAAATCTCTACTACAAGCTCCTCAAAACCCTGAAGTTCCACAATCTCCACCACCAAAACCTCACGAACCAGTGTCATCCCCAGATTACTACCACGAAGTTGACAGCAAAGCAACAACAGCTGAAATGAAGGATGACGAATTCATATTCAAATCACCCCGCAACTCGGACATAAGCAAAATAATAGAACAAGAATTTGCAGTCGACGATATATCCATAAAAAAATCAGTTCAAGGAAACGAAAGTGAAATTTCCGGTAGAAATGACATTGAATTAAGTCAACAAAATGTAAATGAAGCGGCAACAGGAAGTGACAATATTAATGGTGGTGAAAAAGTTGATGATAAGATTGAATTGGCGAATGTGGATGAAGGAAGGAAGGTGGAAGTTGATGTGGACAATTTAGTAGCTGCACAAGATAAGTTCACAGACACTGAAAAAGACAAAGCAGCTTTAAAAATCCAGTCAATGTTCCGCGGCTATCAAGTTAGAAAATCATCGAAAATTCAGAAATTTGAAGAAAAGCTCGGTGAAATTGTAAATAATAAATTTGAACCAAAACCTCAGGAACCGAGTGAATTTGGAAGTGAACTTGTCAGCATAATACAAGATTTTAAAAAAAATGATGAAGATTCTGAGGAAGTTGTTGTAGACATGGAGACGAAATTTGAGAAATTTGGTGAAATTATGAGGAAAATTGAGGAATCGGACGAGAAAGTTGACATCAAGGATGATCAAGGCGAGGATTTGGTGAAAGTTACTGATAATAAAAGTGAAATTGAACACAATTTGAATAATATTGAGGAAGCTGTTGAGGAGACAGACTTAAAAAGTCAAGAATATTCAATCAAAAATGACATTAATGTTGAAGATGAAAAGTCCATTAATAATGTTGATGAAGTTGACGTTGTGCCTGGGTTGGCAACTGTTTTGACTTTGGACCCACAAAATCCTGAAGAAACCACAACACTTGTAGACGGAAATGTCACAGAAAGCTCAAAAGATGAAGACTTTATTGACATTTTGTTAAATCAAACTGCTTTAAAAGATTCAAATGAAGCCACTGGCCAAGAAGTCAAGCCTACCTCAAATAGAACCAAACGATCCATATCTCCTGAAACTGGAGAGATAATTGAGGATCCATTAACAATTGAGCATGAAGATTCATGGACGGATGACTTTGATGTCTTAAAAATTCATCAAAAAAGACAAACTTCAGCTTCAGAAGCTATCCAAAATGGCAATGCTGACAATTCTAAAACAAAGATTGAAAACTTAGAAGATTCCAACAAAATCTCACCAATAATTCCACAAACTTCAAGTATTCAAGATGGAATTGATGAAGTTGACTCAAATTTTGACCATCAACCACAAGACGCACGTCCTTCAGACAATGAATCAGCAGATAATTCCCATCCATCATATTCTGACAGTAGAAAGGTCAAAGACAAGGACAGTGCTGAGCCAGTGACAATATTAGACAGTCCTGAACCAATAAAACATGACGATAATGTTGAATTAATTGAGGAACAAACAAAAATTGTGGAAGTAAATAATTTTGAAGGCAAGGAAGAACCAAAAATCAATGAAATTGTCAGTAAAGGTGAAGAATCTATAAAAAATGTCAATAAGGATGTTAGTGCTGACGTAGAAAATCCACAAAGTAATATTGACACAAGTGCAATTATTGACGAAGAATTGAAAGGAAATTTTGAGGAATTAAGCAAGTCTGAACATGAAAATAGATTAAATTTTGACGCAATTGAGCCTTTAAATGAGGTTAAAGCTTCTGATGTAGTCAGTCCGGCAATAAATAAGTCAATTGACAGCTCAAATAATCATAAAGTCGATGAAACTGAAAATAAGGATGTGGAATTAATTGATGAGAAATTAAGCAAGCAGCCAGAAGATTCAAGTAGCTCAGACTCAAGTAATGACTTGAGTGGATTTAATTATGAAGTTTTGCCATCGCCGCCAACTGACTCGCCAGGCGAGACTGAAAATGATGAACATTTTGATGAAATTGTACGAAATTTGACACCAAATTCGAAAGAAAATGAGGAAATTGAGCAAAGTTTTGAGAAAATTGTGGAAAATTTGGATGAAAATGTTGAAAGTTTGGATGGAAATTTAAGAATTTTGGAAGGAAAAGTGGAAAATTTGGATGGAAATGTTGAAATTTTGGATGGAAAAGAGGAAAATTTGAATGAAAAAATGGAAAATTTAGATGAAAAAGTGGAAAATTTGAATGAAAAAATGGAAAATTTGGATGAAAAAGTTGTAAATTTGGATGGAAAAGTGGAAAAATTGAACAAAAAAATTGAAAATTGGGATGGAAAAGGAGAAAATTTGGATAAAAAAATGGAAAATTTTGATGAAGAAGTGGGAAATTCAGTCAAAAATGAGAAAATCTCCCAAAATATGAAAAACTCAATCACCAACCCTGAAAATTCGGATAAAAATCCTGAAAATTCAAACCAAAATCCCGAAAAATCCACCGAAACACCAGAAAACACAACCAGGAATGCTCAAATTTTCGACAAATATTTGGACATTTATGATGAAAATTTAGAAAATTTTGAATTTTTCACCAACAATCCCGACGGAACTTTGAAAAAGTCTCACAAAATTGTTGAAAAATTGAATGAAATTGTCGACGACGAGGTTGCAAAATATGTAGAAAAAATGGAGACTGAATTTGAAGGAATTGAGTCAAATGATGAGAATTTAGGTGCTGAAAATGAGGCAACTGGGAAAATTGAAGGTGAAGCACAGTTTGATGTATTTGAGTATGCAGTACCGGATGAAGAAGTTGCAGAAGAAAAGCCTGTAAAGTCAATAGATTTGCCACTAGTGTTTAAAATTGGTGAAAATATCAAAATTGAAACAGAAAATGAGGAATTTTCGTCACCAGAGCCAGAAGTTATTGAAGAGTCAGTCATTAAGGAACAGTTTAAGCCACAACATTCTGAAAATATCCCAATTCCACAGCTAAAATCAAGCCCAAAAAACCTCAACGACCAAGAAAATGCAGCCGTCAAAATTCAGTCATTTTTCAGAGGCTTTAAAGTTAGAAAATCCACCAAACCTAAGAAAAGATCACCAAAAGAATCAAGCATTTTTGGAAACGAGCTTGTCGACAAAATTCAAGAATTTGAAGAGAAATCTGAAAATTTAGAAAATTCTGATGAAAAACTTGAAGACATGGAAACGAAATTCGAAAAATTCGGTGAAATAATGAAGAAAATTGAGGAATCAGAGGAAAATGTCAACATCCAGAAAGATCAAGTCAAAGATTCAGACTCAATTTCAAAAGCTTTTCGACTTCAAACTGAAGATTCAATGAAAAGTGATCAAAATTCTTACACAAATTTACATGAAAAAGAAGAAATTTTGAGTTCAGAAACTTCAAATCCAGTAGATTCTCAGGAACTTAAGACTTCAAATCCAGAAGTCACAAATCAACATCAAGACAACATCACAACAGACCAAATCTTAAACCCACTTCAAGGATTTTCAAAATTATCAGAAAAATTCGAACCAAAAATAGAAGAAAATTCAGCCGAACAAGCAGCTGTGAAGATTCAATCACTTTTCAGAGGTTTTAAGGTCCGCAAGTCCAATCCACCCAAAAAATACAAACAAAATGTCAAAGAACCGAGTGCATTTGGGTCAGAACTTGTTGATAAAATTGAGGAATTTGAAGAGAAAGTTGAGAATTCGGATGAAGTTGTTGAGGACATGGAAGTCAAGTTTGAAAAGTTTGGAGAAATTATGAAGAAAATTGAGGAATCTGAGAAGGTCGTTGATGAAAAATCTGAGAAAATTCTGGAAAATTCAGGCTCAAATATTGAACATGCTGAAGAGTTTCAAGAGAAAAGTGACGAAAATGTCAAAAATAAGAACATTTTGGACCCAAAAACTCAAAGAAATAAGGAAAATTTTGTTCAAAAAGATGTAAAAGTGACAGAATGTCAGGCAAACGATGATATTGTTGAGGTTAAAGACGCAAATTCTGACAAAATCCAAAAACCAAGCACAAAATCATCTAAAAGTGAGGAAAATGTATCAAATAAAGACAAAGAACCTAAAAATCACTCAAATTTAACCTCAAAATCTTCAGAAAACACCGAACAAGCCAACGCAGCAGTCAAAATCCAGTCATTCTTTCGAGGCTTCAAAGTGAGGCTGTCAAATCCAACAAATAAGAAGAATGTTGAAGAACCAAGTGAATTTGGATGTGAGCTAGTCGAGAAGATTCAAGATTTTGAGGAAAACAAGGAAATTTTGGAAAGTTCAGATGAAAATCTTGTGGACATGGAAGAAAAGTTTGAGAAATTTGGTGAAATTATGAGGAAAATTGAAGAGTCTGATGAGAAAATTGAAGAAAATTCTGAAGAATTGATAGAAAAAGTCAACATTCAGGAAGAGCAAGCACAAAGCAATTCAGAAGAAAAGCTAGAAAATTGTGACAAAAATCTTTTGAAATCTGAAAATTCAACAAATGTCAAACAAGATTCAAATGGCATCAAACTCCCAACAGACTCCAGTCCAAGCCCTAACTCATCAGCAACCAAAGAAGAGCAAAAACAAGCCACAGTCGATGAAACCAATGCTGCAGTCAAGATTCAATCAGTTTTTAGAGGATTCAATGTTAGAAAGTCAAGTAAGCCAAAACCTCAAGAAGCAAGTGCCTTTGGATCAGAACTGATTGACACAATTCAGGATTTTCAAGCAAAAAATGAAAATTCTGATGAATATGTTGAAGATATGGAAGTAACATTTGAGAAATTTGGGGATATAATGAAGAAGATTGAGGAATCTGAGGGAAATGTTGAGAAAATTGAAGGAAATGGATCCAAAGAAACTGGAAAATTTGATGAAAAGTTGGAAAATTCTGATGAAAAATTGGAAAATTCTGATGAAAAATTGGAAAATTCTTATGAAAAGTTGGAAAAATTTGATGGAAAATTGGGAAATTCTGATGGAAAATTGGAAAATTCTGATGGAAAATTGGAAAATTCTGAAGGAAAATTGGAAAATTCTGATGAAAAATTTGAAAACGCTTTAAAATCTGATGAAAATTCCAAAAGTCAACCACAAACCAAACCAAGACCCCCTCTAGCACTGCCACAAGCAACCGAAGAACCCCCAAAAAGTCCACAAAATCAACAACAAAACCCAGAAGCTGATGAAATGTCAGGCGAGTATGAAGAAGTCGACCAACTATCAACAATTTATGAACAAAATTCAGTCGAAGAAGAAGCGTGCATTGAAAGAATAATAAGCTACTGTGGGCCAAAATTGGAGCATAATGTCAACGAATTGAATGAAAAAATTATTTGTGGGCAAGAAGAAAGTCAAGCTGAATTCGGGTCAGCATCAGAAAATGAAAAATTAATTGGAAAAAAAGTTAAAATACCAAATTTAATCAAGTCTGAAGTTCCAAAGGAAGCTGAAGCTCAAAACTTCGATTCAAAAATTGACATAAAATCCCAAAAGTTTGTGAAAATTGGCGACAAATTTGTCAGAGTCGAGGAAGGCCAGGAAATTATCGACGACGCTCCAAAAACTGATAATGAGGTTTTGGAAAATTTAGCAAAATCCACTGAAAAATTGACAAAATTTTCCGAAAAATTGTCAAAATCGCCTGCAAAAAATTCAAGTTTTGATGACACTTCGGAAAAGTTTGAGGAAATTTCCAAGCAATTTGATCAAATTTCAAAAGAATATGACAAGCTTTATAAGAAAATTGAGGAAAAGTTTGAGGAAAACTTGCTGGTTGTTCAGGAAAATTCAGTTAATTTTGGTAAAGTTGAGATTTTGGATGGAAAAAATGATGAATTTGAGGTTAAAAGTGACGAAAATTCTGAAAATTCAAATACAGTCTCAAATGAACCTCAAATTGACGAGCAAGCCAAGGCAGCAGTCAAAATCCAGTCCTCATTTCGAGGCTACAAAGTCAGAAAGTCAAGATTCCAAAATTTCAGAGACAATTTAAGTGAAAAATTCAACATAAAATCTGAACAAAAAGTCGAGGAACCAAGCAGTTTTGGGTCAGAGTTGGTCGAAAAAATCAAAGATTTTAATGAAAATGAGGAAAATTCAAGCGATTTGGGAGAAAATCTTGAAAAAATGGAAGAAAAGTTTGAGAAATTTGGTCAAATTATGAAGAAAATTGAGGAATCTGGTGAGAAAGTTGAAGGATTGGATGGAAAATTCAACATCCAGGAAGATCGGGAAGTAAATTTAAAGGAAAATGTGACAAAATTTGATGAAAAATCAGAAAATTTTGAAGAAAAGTCGGAAAATTCAGCATCAAAAATAGACAATTTTGTTAAAAATGATGAAAAACTTGAGGAAAATTCTGAAAATTTTATGAAAATTTACGAAAATTCAACAATTTTTGAACAAGATTTAATGCTCGATTCCAAAAATTTAGACACAAAAACGTCAACTCAGGAAAATTTCGATGATTTCGACATGGATTCACTAGAATATGAAGCAAATATCCAAAATATCAGCACAAATGTAAATGAAAATGCACCAAAAATTGAAGAAAATTTACAAAATTTAACAAAAATTGACAACAAAGCTGGAAATTCAACCAAACCTGCTGAAAATTTCAAAGCTGATGACAAAAGTTCCACAAAATCTCCCGAAAAACTTGACACAAAAGTCTCCCAAAAACCATCAAAAATTCCAATTAAAGAAAAATCCCAACAAAAATTATCAATAAAATCCGAAAGTCTGCAAGATTTGCTCCCATCAGACTCAAAGTCAATCAACAAACTCAGTCATTCAACTGACCACACGCCACTCTTGAGTCCAATCAACAGCGACCTTAATTTACTCAGACGTCAGTCATACATTGACAGTGTGCTTCATGAACTTGAAGGTTCTCATGTGATTGAAGGTGGACTGATTGGATACGGCGATCAATTTAATGATTTACAGGCTGGAAATACTGAGAATCTGCATCGTGATGTTGAGTTTGAGCAGGACATTGAGCCTTGGATGGAAAATGAAGGAAAAGCTAAAGATTTAAATGAAGTTTGTGGAAAAATCGAAGAAAATCGGGAAAATTCAGATGAAAATCAGGAAAATGAAGTGAAAAATCGGGAAAATTCAAGTGAAAAACGGGAAAATCTCGAAGAAAATCGGGAAAATTCAGATGAAAAACAGGAAAATTTTGAAGTAAATCGGGAAAACTCAGATGAAAAACAGGAAATTGAAGTGAAAAATCTGGAAAATTTAAATGAAAAACAGGAAAAATTTGAAGAAACTCGGAAAAATTCAGATGAAAAACAGGAAAACGTTGAAGAAAATCGGGAAAATTCAAATGAAAATCAGGAAAATAATGTGAAAAATCTGGAATATTCAAATGAAAACCAGGAAAATTTTGAAGAAAATCGGGAAAATTCAGGAAAAAACCAGGAAAATTCAGATGAAAAAAATGACAATTTTCAAGAAAACTCAGAAATTTTGAATGAAAATCTTTTAAATTCCGAAGAAAATGTTGAAAAACTCATCAAATCTGACGAAAAATTTCACCAATCATCACCAAACCCTCTTAATACCCTCAAAAAGTCATCAATTTTCCCTCAAAACCCAACAATCTCATCCTCATCCCACCAAAAAATCATTCCAGTTGCAACAGTCCAACCAGAAAACATCAAAGCCCTAACCTTAAAATCACAAGCTAAACCAGAATCAGAAGTAAATCAACCGAAACAAAGCTCAATTCCAAATCATTCAAAACAAGCAAAAAATTCAATTATGAGGCAAAAGACGATGCCCGTTCAATTTGAGAGCAGCGTGATGAGAGTTTTGCCGAAGCATTTGAGAAAAAGGTGACTATTTATTCAGCTAGGTTTGATAGACAGCCAGACATTCATACATCCAGACGTTCAGACATCCAATTAAAAAAAATTCAATAAGCCTTGATGTGTCTTGATATCTACCAATAAATTGTTTATCAGCGTCTAAGTGCGTTGGGAAAAACATATTATAATCAGACTTGAGGCATGAAGGGGGAAACAGCCTGATGAGAAAAAATTCTACTTTTTAAAAATTACAAAATCCGATTCTTCCTCCAATCATGTTGTTCCCTCCTTGAATCTAAGTTAAATTCAGTGCTGTGTAATCTATTGGCTGTGGCACCTGGTCTAAAGAGGATAAGAACTTTACAGCAGAAACTTTTATCATGTTGTTTTCCCCTTTGGTGTCTGAGTCAACAAACAGTGCTGTCTAAATTGCGTGCAGCTGCATCTAAATTCAAAGGGGATAACAACTTAGTAAGGAAATTTATTGATAAAGTTTCAATTTTCCATTAGGTTGTTATCCCCTTGCCCATGTCTATTAATGATAAATAAGCACCTTTACACAAATTCCCAATTTTCATTCTCATTTCTAGGATTCAAAGTGCTGAAGGCGAGAAAAAGAAGAAAAGGCCAGTTTTGATGCAGTAAAGGTCCGGCGATAGAGCATTGACTTGAAGCTAACAAGACAGTCTATTGCCACAAAACTAGACAAGACATTTCCCACACATCCGGTTATCAGCAATTTTTCGTGTGATTTTTGATGACTCAATTAAATTGTAAAACATGTTTATGCAGACACAGATTGTTGTTCCTGTCTGCTCAAATAAAAAAATAGACATTGCTGTGACAAAAATGTTGAATAATTTATTTAAAATATGTTAAAAATGTTGTCGAACATCCTCAAAAAAATTCACATGCAAAAGTCAAGGATGTCGTTGAGCAGTCATTAGCAACAGCATTATAAGCCATGCCAGCAGTTCTCATTATCATTGCACATGCTTGGCCATTTTTCAATGCAGCACCCCAAGACATTCCACTGTACATGATTGTCGTCTGATTTGAGAAAATTCTCCAATTTCCATTTTTGTTGCCATTTGAGACTCCGTTGCCTAACATTGAGAAGGCACCTGATGGGAATTTTGATGACATAAATGCTGTGAGTCCATTGTAAGCATCGACACTGGTGATTGCATAGAGAGACATACCAAGACTTGTACAATAGCTTGTTGCATCTGGATGTGACATCGGTGTACTTATGTAGCATATTGACATTTGAGGTACTGTTGAGACAGGAACAATGTATTGACATGCTGCTTTTGGTGAGACTTTCGTGGTTGTTGTTGTTGGTGGAGTTGCCATTAATGGAGCTTGAGTTGTTGTTGTAGTTGTAGGTGCTAAAGTTGTTGAAGTTGTTGAAGTTGTTGGAGCCAAAGTTGTTGTTGATGTTGTGGTTGTTGAGGCTTGGGTTGTTGTTGTTGTTGGAGCTTCAGTTGTTGTGGTTGTAGTTGGAGCCAATGTTGTTGAAGTTGTTGTGGTCGTTGGTGCTTCTGTTGTTGTGGATGTTGTGGTTGTTGGTGTTTCGGTTGTTGTTGTTGTAGCTGGAGCCAATGTTGTCGAAGTTGTTGTGGTTGTTGGTGCTTCTGTTGTTGTGGTTGTTGATGCTTCTGTTGTTGTGGAAGTTGTTGAGGTTGTTGACGGAGATGTTGTGGTTGTAGATGACACTGTTGTTGTTGTAGAAATTGTTGTTCCTCCCTGACTATTGCATGCGCAAAAGTTATCACCTAAAGCCTGAATGTCTAATAAAGCATGCATCAATCTGAGCAAAGTAAATGCAAGCTTCTGTAAATAATCCAAATATAAATTTTCCATGACCATCATAACGCCAATAGCTTTGACAACAGCTTTATACTGGTCAGCCGAAAAGCTTGAGTTGTAGAGCAAAACAGTTGTATTTAAATTATTTTGATAATAAGTCAGGAATGAGAAATTTTGACCAGCACTTGCGTATGCCTGAACATAGACCCAATATTTATAAGTGACATATCCAACACGTGATAATAAGGCACTGCATGCTGTTGCATTTGTCCATGGTGATTGACTATAATCAGAAATTGTTGCTAGATTTGTAAGGAACGTGATTGTTTGTTGAAGGACTTGAGATGATTGAAGTGTGACTGGAATTGCTGATTTGACATAACTTAGAGCAGTTCCTGATAATGTGATGAGCTTCTGTTGTCGAGTGATTAATGGCTGTTCAAGAAAATTAATATTTGAATCTAAAGTTGAGACATTTCCAGCTACAGCAGATGAGATTGTTGATGGACATGAACAGTACTTTTGCTTAAAGAAGCTAAGCTGAACTCCAAGTCCATATTCAGTTGATGCAGCAACCAACAACTGATTTGTATAAGTCAAATATTCAACAACAATGTTGTTAAGTTGTTGAATAATTTTGTAGACATTTTGTTGATTGGAACTGCCAATTCCAAGTGCAACTAAGTTGATTGAATAATAATAGGATATCCAAACATTCTGTTGATAAATTGCAGTTGCATTGATATAAGCTTTATTGGCAAGCATCAAGAATTTCTGGACATCAAAGTTAATTGCCGTAATTTTCACATTCACATCACTACAAGTTGTTATTGCTTGATATTTTGCATAGTTGTTGGCTGTTGTCTGCTTCGTCATTATTGTCATGATTGTATTTAATGCTGTGACTACATCTGGAACATTTGTAATTGCTGCAATTGCTGATTGAATGATTGAAGTCTGATTTGTCAACATTTGAATGATTTTTGACTGCTCAGCAATTAAATTTGTTGTAATTTTAGCCAATTGAGTGTCCAAAGCTGTTGCATCGAATGTTGTCTGTCCACTGGCTGTTGATATTAAAGCGATAATGATAAAAATTGAAAATACTAAAACCTTTGAGTCCATTGTGATGAAAAATGAGGAATTTAGTTGAAGTTGATGTGCTTTTATATGCAAAATTCGGGGATTATTTGATGAATGGAACAAGTTAGTATGTACAAAGCTACAACATCCGCAAACCTTTTTTCACTGTTGAAATTTAAATAATGTTTTACAAATAAAATCAATGTTTATTTAAGTCGATGAGGCAGAAGGCATTTAAAGGACATAATATGATGAATTTATGGACTCAAGTTGTAATGAGACTTAAGCAGTGGTTGATTAAAACCCAAAAAAGCCTTAGAACATGTAAAATTTACTATTTCCAAAAGTAACATGCAAAATAGAAAAATGCGCTTTTATCCTCATTCATCATAATGTGAGTTTATAATTTGCATTAAACATTAAAGTTTGGATTTTTTTTTGTTAAAGTCGACTTTAGTAATCCGAAAAAGTACAGTTGAACGGACTTATGAGTAAAATACCATTAAAATTGTCACTTTTTGCTACATTTCCTAATAACGTCATTCATCTAAAGCAAGTATTTAAAAAAGAAAGAAATAAAAACATGCGGATGTTGTAGCTTCGCACATTTAGCTTATACGTCATTACTAATCAACGTTTTTTTTTTCTAGTATATAAGCACATCAACTTCAACAAAATTCCTCATTTTTCATCACAATGGACTCAAAGGTTTTACTATTTTCAATTTTTATCATTATCGCTTTAATATCAACAGCCAGTGGACAGACAACATTCGATGCAACAGCTTTGGACACTCAATTAGCTAAAATTACAACAAATTTAATTGCTGAGCAGTCAAAAATCATTCAAATGTTGACAAATCAGACTTCAATCATTCAATCAGCAATTGCCACAATTACAAATGTTCCAGATGTAGTCACAGCATTAAATACAGTCGTGACAATAATGACGAAGCAGACAACAGCCAACAACAATGCGAAATATCAAGCAATAACAACTTGTAGTGATGTGAATGTGAAAATTACGTCAATTAACTTTGATGTCCAGAAATTCTTGATGCTTGCCAATAAAGCTTATATCAATGCAACTGCAATTTATCAACAGAATGTATGGATATCCTATTTTTATTCAATCAACTTAGTTGCACTTGGAATTGGCAGTTTCAATCAACAAAATGTCTACAAAATTATTCAACAACTTAACAACATTGTTGTTGAATATTTGACTTATACAAATCAGTTGTTGGTTGCTGCATCAACTGAATATGGACTTGGAGTTCAGCTTAGCTTCTTTAAGCAAAAGTACTGTTCATGTCCATCAACAATCTCATCTGCTGTAGCTGGAAATGTCTCAACTTTAGATTCAAATATTAATTTTCTTGAACAGCCATTAATCACTCGACAACAAAAGCTCATCACATTATCAGGAACTGCTTTAAGTTATGTCAAATCAGCAATTCCAGTCACACTTCAATCATCTCAAGTCCTTCAACAAACAATCACGTTCCTTACAAATCTAGCAACAATTTCTGATTATAGTCAATCACCATGGACAAATGCAACAGCATGCAGTGCCTTATTATCACGTGTTGGATATGTCACTTATAAATATTGGGTCTATGTTCAGGCATACGCAAGTGCTGGTCAAAATTTCTCATTCCTGACTTATTATCAAAAAAATTTAAATACAACCGTTTTGCTCTACAATTCAAGCTTCTCGGCAACACAATATACAGCTGCAGTTAGTGCCATTGACGTTATGATGGTCATGGAAGAGCTGTATTTGGATTATTTACAGACGCTTGCATTTACATTGAATAGATTTATGCTTGCTTTAGTGGATATTCAGGCTTTAGGTGATAACTTTTGCGTTTGCAGTAACCAAAGTTCTTCAACAACAACGACATCTGAACCTTCAACATCCACCCAGTCTGCAACTTCAATAACGCCAGTTGTTGCTACAATAACCCAACCATCAACATCTCCAGCAGCATGTGCTGCCACTTATCCAATTATGTCATCCACAAATGCCTATATTAAGACACTTTGTTACATTAAACCAGCTACGAATCATGCGAATGCCACAGACTATTGTACAAGTATAGGAATGTCACTTTATGCAATCACAGATGAGGATACTTATAATGGATATACTGCATTTGTGAATTATAGATGGGCAGCTGGATATACCCCATCATTTGTCTCAAATGGAATCACATCTGGAGCTGTAAATGCAACTTGGCATATATATTCAAATCAAACTGTTCCATTGTATGCTGGATTACCGTGGATAGATTCAAATGTTACTGCACAAGCCTGTTTTACATTATTAAGAAATCCTGATTTGGTTTTTACTGCTGAAGCCCAGGATTGCGAAACACTTTCGAAGACTTTCTGTTGTGAATATTAAATTAAATTTGCTAAGCTTAATAAGAAATGTTTCGATAATTTCATCTGTATAGTGCGCAGACGCTTCATTTATTTTGTGAATAATGCGCAGTCCTAAATTTTTGGTATATAGTACGCACTACATAATTTTGATCAGATAGTGCGCAAACGAATAGACTAATTTTCAGATAATGCGCACATCAGTTTTATTACCAAAAATACGCGATTAAAATTAATTTGCGTCTATTTTGCCCAGATCAACTGTAATAAACTCTTATCAGACGCATAGAGACAATACATAGTGCTTGAAGATAAAATAGATTTCAAATGAGAATATTGATATTCACTCACATTGTGCGCATATTTTAAAATTCAACTTTTATTAAAATCAAAATGTTTACATTCAAAATTACAAGTTTTTTCAAACTCTGTCTTCATCCAATTCAATCAACCATAAAAATCTCAAATTTTTCAAACTTTGAATCACACGAACATCAACATACTTAATCTCATTATAATGCAATCCAATCAATTCCAATTTCTTGTTAAATTCAAACAAATCTTCGCGGACATTCTTCAAATTGTTGTTGTAAAAATTCAAATATTTCAACTGTGGGAACGGCGACAAGTCACTCTGCCTGACTTCCTTTAAATTTGATGACAAAATGCTGATGGCGACTAAATTTGGAAATAATTTTTGAAGACCTTTTGGGAAGTAATTGATGACTGCTCCTTTGACTCGGAATCCACGAACATCATTGTTAGACTTGCCAACTGCATGCTGTCCATTAGCTGCTGAGATGAGTGTATTTGGTTCAGTGATAGCCGATGAAATTGTGTCAACTTCACAAGTGTAAATCTCATCAAAAATGTGCCAGCCTGAAGATGGTGAAAAGTTGCAGTTGATTGTTACTGATTGGTCGGCTAAAAGAACCGATGTCAGCTGAAGAATGACGAGAAGCTTTAAACTGTAAATGGACAAAAATATAAAAACAGATAATTCAAGGTTGTCATATTTGAGTCTGTTGCTATAAAATTTCAAAAAAAAGAGAGAGTTAAGTTGATTTTCTTTAAATGGGAGGAATGAAAAGGAAATTGACAATGAGCCCAGCAATTCGAGATCAACTGGAACCAAGGGTTACAGTGTTAATTATAAAAACTTGAAATGAACTTTTAAAAAAGGGGTGTGAAACTATTTTAGAGGGGAGATTTTTCACTGGACGACTATTTGGGTTGACTACAAATGTTTTTAAGAAATCAAAGCATTTATGGAGTCTTCATTCAAATGATTTTAAAAGGGAAAGGTTTAAAATGAAATTTTGACATCATTTATGAACAGCCCCAAGAAGATTTGAACTTTTTTTAAATTTTTCCGTCCATTAAGCAATATTGGGGGGGAAGGGGGGGGGGGAGGGGTGTTTTAAGTTCAAACCCACATGATAGCTATGTCCCAACTTTTGAAGTCTCCAAGATGTATTTACTTACCCAAACATGTTGTTGTTGTTGTTTTGATTATTTTCAACTTTATTTGTCACAATTTTAATTCCAAATATTAAGTAATAATATTTCAAAAAAGCTGATAAGGCAGCAAAGGAAACCAGAAAAAAAACAGTTTGTAAACAATTTGAAGTTCAAATGATGACTGATTGCTCACAGCTCGTGTCAAAATTATTTTAATGCTTTTTTTATTTATTCTCAAATATTTTTAAGTGATTAGAAGAGACTTTTTTTGAGATGGATTGGAGATTTTGATGAAAATTAGGCAATTTTTGGTGAAACATTTCGAAACGGCGACTGAATTTTTAAAAAGATTCAAGGTTTATGTGATGATCTTGTGGTTGCATACTTCTCAAGAAAATTTGGGGTTTAATAGCAGAACTTGATGTCCTTTTACACCGTCTTATATTCAATTGAACATGTTTTCACCTTTTTGGACCCCCAATAAATCCACTGGAGCCGTTTAAGACTCACCTTTGCATTTTTAACTTCTTTAGACTTTCTGATACCTTTCTTTAAACTCCTGAGACCTTCCTTGAACCTTTTTTATTAAACTAGGTCCTCTTAAATGCCCGTAAGATCTTCGTTGGGTTCCTTTGAATTAATCAGACCTTATTAAACCTTTTTGATCTTCCTTTGACATTTCTGGTCCCAACTTTGCTAAAATGGACCCTCTCAAACCCTCTTGGAATCTACAACCCTCTTCTTAGATCACTATAAACCCTCTTAGACGCTCTTGCACCTCCTTTTAACACCTTATCTATTCTGGACATGCTTCAACTCTTAATTTTAAATTTTAACCTCCAAATATTCCCAACCCAAGAAGAATACCGAAGAACCCTTAGATTGGTTGTGTTTGATAAGACGCTGGAGTCCCGAATATCTCGAATTAGTAGAAAATATCGAAGGATAGAGCTGTCTATAGACATTCTCAAATCGCGGCAATGGGTCCACGTGTGCCCCTTGCCAAGGAAGTAATTAAGGAATTAACCTCCAAAAATTAAAAGAAAATAATTTTTCATTACTACAACATTTGATTTTTCTTTTATTATCAATTTTTTCATATTTCAATAAATTTTTTTTTCTTTAATTTTTTGAAATTTTCCAATTCCACAATTGGTCTTTTTTTGGTTTCAAGTGTTCCTTTTCCCTATTTTTTTTGTGAAATTTAAATTTTTCATTTAATATTTTTTTTTCGGTTTATTTTACACAACATTTTTGAGGTTCCTTTAATTACTTTTGTTTCACATACTTTTTTTTTTGTTATTTTGTAATATAAAATATTTACTACAGTAACTTATTAAGAAGTTTACTTCCTGGCTTCAAGGAACTTGAGTAGGAAGATTTTTTTTCTGTTTTCTTTTGCTTTGGTTTTGTGTTTTTTTTTTAAATTAAATTTGTTACAAAAAATTTATAATTTTTAAAACTTTGTTGCAGTTTTAGAAAGGAAAATTAATCATTTTTGAGAGATGCAGAAAGTTTGCTTCAAAGATGCAGAAAGTTTTCTTCGAAGATGCAGAAAGTCTGCTTCAAGAATCCAGAAAGTTTGTTTCATAAATGCATAAAGTCTGCTTAAAAGATGCAGAAAATCTACTTCAAAGATGCAAAAAGTCTGCTTCAAGAATCCAGAAAGTTTTCTTCAAAGATGCAGAAAGTCTGCTGCGAAGCTGCAAAAAGCCTGCTTCAAAGATGCAAAAAGTCTGCTTCGAATATGCAAAAAGTCTGCTTTAAAGATGCAAAAAGTTTTCTTCAAAGACGCAGAAAGTCTGCTTCAAGAATCCAGAAAATTTGCTTCAAAGATGCAAAAAGTCTGCTTCAAATATGCAGAAAGTCTACTTTGAAGATGCAGAAAACTTGCTTCAAAGATGTAGAAAGTCTGCTTCAAAGATGCAAAATTATTATTTTTGAATTTTTGAATTGAATTTTAAAAAGGAGAAAATGAGAAATTTTAAACATCAAGGACTTCAGGTTGTGCAATTAATTATAGATTATGTCCAAGATAATCAAATTGATCAGCTAAAATCCATGATTTTACAGCAATTCTTCCTAAAAATCCAGCAACTTAAGACATAATCCGAGAGTAATTCAATTAGGACGAGGGATTTCTTGCCAATTCAATTTCAATTCTTTAAAAATTTCTTTCAATTCACTTCATTATAAGATAATTTTGTATTCCATTACGTGATAAACGCGCTCTTATTTTAAGAGCGACAATCTCATTTCATTTATTTTTTATAATTTCTGTTTTTGACCTAAAAATTTCCTTTAATTAATTTAATTCATATTTTTTTTTCATCTTTCATATAATTTACTTATAAAATTATGAGAAAAAAGTTTTATTTTAAGCTGTCAAGTTTCACTTAACACCGTCAAGCCACGGATGTTGAAGACATTGTCGTGCTGTGGCTCTTAAAAGTGGATTATATTCGAGCATTGGGACTATAAAGTCTGTAAATTGTCTTGCTTCTTCGATATCCCATTCGTATTTTTCCACGAGAACGTTGAACAGGCTCCAGGTTTTCAGTTTCGTGATGTGACGAAGATGTCCTAAAAAAGAGAAAAAAATTAGTGGTGTCAAAGATGCAAAAGCCTGCATCAATGATGCAAAAACTCGCATCAAAGATGCAAAAGTTCGCATCAATGATGCAAAAACTCGCATCAATGATGCAAAAACTCGCATCAATGATGCATAAGTTCACATCAAAGATGCACAAATTCACGTCAAAGATGCAAAAATTCGCGTCAAAGATGCAAAAAGTTCGCAAAAAAAAAAATCAAGACAACTGATTACTCACCATAACTAGTAAAATACTTCAATCCATGTTTCCCGCGCATTACAAGACTTGGCGGAATAGCACCGAGCAGTTCAATTATGTGCGCCAAATGATCTTCGTCTCTTGAGTAATTGTCACCTGAATGTGGATCAAAAAGATAATCTCCAGTCGCTAGTTCAAACGTTAGACACGCTGTGCTCCAAATGTCGGCTGAGTATGTGTAAGGAACGCCGAGAAGAACTTCAATGGAACGATATTGACGCGTTTGGATGTCGTCTGTGAAGTGGTAATGCTGGAAAGATAATAAAATTGAGAAATGGATAAGAATTCAGAGTTTTGCTTCAAAGATGCAGAGTTTTGCTTCAAAGGTGCAAATATTCGAATCAAAGATGAGAAACTTTCGCTTCAAAGTTGCGAAAATTCACTTCAATGATGCGAAAAATTCGCTTCAAAGATGCAAACATTCGCTTCAAAGATGCGAAAAATTCGCTTCAAAGATGCAAACATTTGCTTCAAAGATGCGAAACTCAACAATAATTTCAAACTCACATCGAAGCACGCATTCCCAAGATCAGCAATCTTAACTTTGATATTTGGATTGTTTAGTAGACTTTGCAGCACACCCGAATAAGAAATTTGTTTGCTACTCAATTTTGACAGTTTAAATGGCAGTTTTGACTGAAAAATGAGACAAATTACATCAAAATTTCACCAAACATAATTTAAAGCTCACTTTGCTTTCTCCACCAGTCTGAAGTTGATTACTATTATTAACAATAGATATGCTTCCCTTCCTCTGTTGTTCCACTCGATATCTCCCAAGATCACCAGAAGCACCAACACTTCCTGCATCATTTTCAAAATCACTCTTGTTCAGCGATCCATTTGATCCACGCAGCTGATCAGCTCTCTCCTCAAATGATGAAATTCGTTTACCATCCAAAAATGATGATGATGTTGTTGTTGTACTTGACGATGCACCAATGACCGCATCATCGTCCGACTCGAGACTATTAGCTATGGGATGATGAGAATTTGAATCAATCTGCGTTGTTTTTGATTCATTTTCATGACAACTAATACTATTGTTATTAATATTATTATTATTATTATTATTATTGATATTGATATTATTATTATGAGTTGATGACGGTGCCTGTGATGATGATAATGATGAAGATTGTTGAGGTGGTGGAGGCGATGGTGATTTTTTTGAGCGCTTTTCTAATGTGCTTACTAAAATTAAATAAGGAAAAAAAATAAAATAAATATTTCATGAGGAAAAGAATAAATTAAATTAAATTAAATTAGGTTTTATGAATTAATTGGTAGAGTTGGTAGGGTTGGAGTTTTGGGTTTATGCTTACACTTTCCCGTACCTACACATTTATATCTGTCCTATTTTCTACACCTGATTTTCAGGTTGAAAATAGGAATAATTGAAGATTAGGATAAGGTGCGGGACGGAGTAGGAGTATGTGGATACCAGGAAACCTGCCCTTACGAAAGGGGGTTGTTCGTAAATGACCACTATGATCGAAACCTTAAAAAAGCTACGAAAGTGCATGTCAAGAAAAAGTATTTTTTAATTATAACTATGTCATTTTAACTAAATAAAATTCAATATATTGTCCAAGAACATCATAAGTACCACCAAGTTGCGTTTTCATTAAGACTAAGTGGAAATTTGAGCTATAAACGCCGGAAAGTGTCCTGAAATAATTGAGCTCCAAACATTGATAAACCTCAAAAAGCTCATCTCTTATTATGCCTGAATCTCCTATCATAGAAAGTACACAGTCTCTGATTCCTAAAGCAAATCAAACACCAAAACTGACCGCAAGAAAGCACTGGGAATTATCGCCAACTGAAGAACAGACAAGCCCAAAAAAGAAGTGCAGCAGTATGTCAAATGTCGAAAAGGATCTTAAATTATTCATGGAAGAAATGAGAGGACAAATGACATCGATGAGCCAGAAAATGGATGAGTGGAACAGACACTTTGACAGCAAAGTTGACACAATGATAGCTGATGTTAATCAAGTTAAGAAAGATCTTGAAGATGTGAGAGGAGAAATAATAAATCTCGAAGTAGACAACGTAGAGATCCAAAAAAAAATTAAGAACCATGATAGCCAATTGAATGCCATAAATCAAATGATGCTTGAGAAAGAAATCACAATGGTCAATATAGCATCAACTATAAAAGAGGAGAAATTTCTTGAGGACATGAACAAATGGAGTAACAACATCATCAAAGAGACACTCATGAGCCATAATTTTTCATCGAATGCGAAATATAAGTCTAAATCTGCTCATTTACACTTCAATACGATGAATGATAAAAAGAAGTTTCTCAACTTCCTGAACACTAAGCAACGCGATGTCAATAAGAAGTACATTCCTGTCCTCAATGAAAATATATTCACTCTTCAAGATTCCGACGTCAACAGAGCTAATGCTATCGAATTCCGTACACCAATGACCTCTATCAACCGGGAACTATTCAACAAGGCAAGGAACGCAAAGAAAAAAAATCCATCAATTGAAGGTGTCTGGATATCGAATGGAACTATGAGAATCCGAATCAAAGACAAGAAGCCTGTTCAAATCAACGATATTGAGCAGCTCACGGATCTATTCAGCTCTAATAACATCCAATTTCCAATGGAATAATCTGTGAGTTTCCTCTAAATAATAAAGTACATTAAATCGCCTAAAAGAAAAAGAAAAAAAAACATAAAAATATTATTCAGCAATTAATTTTCGAAAATAGAACGATCCTGAAAGTTCTGTTGATAGTCCTGTCACCATTAGTAGAGATAAGTCCGTTAGTCTGCCTGATTTTGCTTTCGAATTCACTCAATCAATAATTTAATCTGCCAAAAAGATCACACAGAATCAAAAATCAAAACAAAGTGTTAGTACTTGCACTAAAATGTATCTAATAGCAAAATTCGAATTCTAAAGAGACGTTACAAAACGCCCTACGTTTTTTTGTCTCTGTATGATAATATCGAGATACTTTTTAGATCTAATGAGAGAAATCTTGCAGAATAATAGTACATCATAATGATCTCATGGTAATTGCTCATACTTATTCATACTTTATATGTTATATCAGTATTTCAACGTCTCTTGACTATAAAACAAATAAAAAAAAAAAAAAAAGTTCGTGTCACGTTTCTCGATTTCAATAATGTCATAAATTAGCAAACATACACTTGCTAACAGCTTATATATTACTTTAATTACATCCACATAATACACACTAGTCATTAATATGACAATATCGCGTTTTTAAAGCACGCCCTTAGATTTCATTAGGTCATAGACGGAATCGTGAAATTTAACGGTAATTCGTAGATGGTCTAAACACGTTTTCAAATGGAAGCAAGGCAGTTGGCTCGAAACTATACTCGCTGAACCACCTTGAATACGGCTTCTTTATGAGAAGCACGTTGAGATCATTGTAATGTGAAAACGTTACTAGTGCAAATTTCGGCTCTCACGATAGTCGGTGTCCGCTTTTATACGCGACGAGCAATGTGCGACATTAGATTTCACTAGGTCACCAGACGAATCCATGATATTTAATGGGAATATGTATGTTGGCAATGAATGTGATGTTTCGTATGTTTAACGATAAAACTGCCATGAAGTTACGATCGTAAACATTCAAAATGTCTATTCTATTTATCAATTACAATAACGTGAAAGCGTTAAGTGTACATGCTTCGTTAACTCCGTATCCAATCGAATACTAACAAGTCAAGAGGAGAAAAGAGTTGAATCGTTGATACTACATTATTACTCATAGCAATTAGAATAAAGCAAGATAACTTTTTTAGTCAGTCACTATAACTAAAATGCAAGTCATTAACATATGCTCATTGTTCTAACAGGGCTCTCACACACAACTTTCAGTATCGAAAATCACATTTAAATAAAGCAACAAAATTTAATTTCCTCTCTTTCTTGGATTATATTTGAATAACTAAAACAAAAAAATGGATATAAACAATAATTTTGAAATACAACCAAATGTAAAGCATCACAATAGCCTTCCAAGCAACATTCAATATAAAAACAATCTTAACTGTCTATACATAAACGCTCAGTCTCTTAGAAATTCTCTGAATGATCTACAATGTTTCATCTCTAGTGTAAATTATAAAATTCATGTGGTGTTAATAGTAGAGACATGGATAAAGTCATCGGAAAAACAGTATTACAATCTTAATAATTATCACTCCTTACACTCTACCAGAACCAGCTCTATAGGTGGAGGTGCCTCTATCTTTGTCCTTAATGAATTTGACACAGCAAATATTGTGTATGAGGAATGTACCAACAATAATAACTTTATAATTATCTCGCTTACAAAAGCAGACATTCACGTAGGTCTTTGCTACAGGCAGCCGAATAATTCTCTTGATCAAGACGGAAGAATATTCCTGAACAAACTTGATCTCTTATTAAACACTTACAGTAAAATATATTTCTTCGGCGACTTTAACATTAATCTGTTCGATAGATCTGCTCTTCTTGTAAATAATTATAAGGACATAGTAAACTCAAATGGGCTGTCATTCCTAAACTCCACCTCAAATGAATATCCAACGCGTATTAACTATAGATATAATTCGAGTACTTGCATAGATCACATATTTACTGACTTCCATTTCTACAAGAATCCGTTATCTCATGAAATGTTTCTGTTTGACAATATAGCCGACCACAAGAATATTATCTTAAGCATACAAAGGCAATCCAATGAATATGAAAATGCTAAGACAATTCAGTACAAACGCGTAAATAATCAAAAAATTCTTAATTCCAAAGTACTCGAAAACTTAGACTGTAACACATTTGAAGACTTTAATCTAGCAATTCAGAAGATTATAATAAATAACACAGCTGAAAGTAAAGTTCAACTACCATGTATTAAGCCATATATCGACAGTAAAACGCGCAACTTCATTGAGATAAGGAATAAATTCATAAATTTAAAAGCAAAACATCCCTACTGTATCGAGATTAAAACAAGATTTAAGTATTATAGAAATTTGGTCAACCGACTCGTAAGAAAATCTAAAAAAGATTATTACGATAGGAAATTTGCGGAAAATCTCAATGACCCAAGGAAAACTTGGCAAAATATCAACTCAGTTTTGTATAATAAGTCACACATTCATGATCCACCTTGCTCACTCTTATCTGAAAATGGTATACCAGTTTCTAATCCCAGTGCAATTGCTGAGCACTTTAATAATTTCTTTATCAACATTGCCAATGTAACACCTAATAATATATGTGTCCAAAATATACCACCAATTAATCACAGTCTGTCATATGAGATTAGTCATAACTTTACATGCCCATTAGCTACTGAAGATGAGATTTGCATGATAATTAACAACTTAAAATGCTCTAGTGCGATCGATATATACGGTATGTCTAATAATTTTATTAAAATGCACGGGAAAGCATTGACAAGTTCCTTAACCAAGTTGATAAATATAAACCTTCGTGATGGCACTTTTCCTGACGCACTAAAAGTTGGAGTTGTAACACCAATTTATAAAACCGGTGATAGGAAAAATAAAAATAACTATCGTCCAATAACTGTTAACCCAATTGTAGGAAAAGTATTTGAGTACGTCATACAACGTCGCTTACAAGATCATTTGGACAGTAATAATATTATCAATTGCAATCAATTCGGCTTCGTTAAAAATTCAAATGCTGAAGTCGCGACAGCTCATATTCTTCATGACATTTATAACGGTATTGACAATAAAAAAGCCGTATCTCTTACATGTATTGATCTCTCAAAAGCGTTCGATTCCATTAGACATGACATACTCATTAATAAATTAAAATCACTTCAATTCGATAAAACCTTCATCAAATTACTGATATCATATCTTGAAGATAGGAAGCAAGCCACTAAAATATCAAATATAATAAGCTCGTTCAAAATCATTAAGGCAGGCACTCCGCAAGGAGGCATATTATCAAACCCGTTCTTTAATTTGTACATAAACGATATCTTTAATATTGGAATTGTAGGCACACTAGCGTTATATGCCGATGACATGTCTTTAACTAATGTAGCAGATAATCCACAAGAACTTAAGAATATGATGGAGCATGACTTAGATCTAATTAGTAAATGGCTTAATCTTAATCAACTCACTCCAAATCCTGACAAAACTAAATACATATTGTTCCACAATAAAAAAAAGTTCGAAAACTTTACGGAAACGTCGCTTAATATTCAATTCAACGGTAGGACATTAGAACGTGTAGAAAGAGTAAATGTGTTAGGCTTATTAGTTGACGAAACGCTTTCATTTAAAGATCACATACAATCTATTAAAGATAAAATTATATCGTTTTCATATGCAGTTAAGAGAGTGAGAAAATTACTAAGCGATAAAACAGCGATAGCTCTTTATTATGCACATGTTCAGTCGCGACTTATGTATATGAATACTGTGTGGTCAGCAGCAGCCCAGTACAACTTAAACTCGCTTGAAATTGCCCAAAGAAAGTCCTTAAGAATTCTATTGAATAAAAACTGGTTCTGCAGCAGATCAGAATTGTATAGCATAAGAATTCTTCCAGTCAATACACTTTGTCAAATTAGTGTTTGCATTCAAGTTTTTAAAATCGCGTCTAACATGCTTAAAAACAATATTAATATTCAAACAGCCTATCAAAGACACAATTATCGAACAAGAAAGAGAGAAAACTTTGTCATTCCAGTCACCCATACACAATTAGGAAGTCAGACTTTCTTCATTAGAGGACTGTCATTGTACAACTCACTTGAGCAGACAGTTAAGAACACTTTTTCATTGAGTTTATTCAAGACTAGAATTAAAGAATGTTTCTATGAGATGTATTGTGATGCTAATAATTAAATCATTAAATAGTATAAAAATTACACTATGTAGCTAAAATTTTATATAATTTTGTAACACAGCCATTTGGCTACTTACAAATAAAATGAAATACAAACCAAAAAAAAAAAAAAAAATAACGGCAATTTTTAAAAAACAAACAATGAAATTTCATGAAAATCTATTGTATTAGAGCTCTTAACCCTTAACGAGACGTCATTTATGATCGACCTCAAAGGAAAATAACAAATGAAAGACCCTAATCTAATAACTTTAGAACAGTGATTAACAACCTATGAGCCGCGACACACTAGTGTAAAAAACTTCCACGAATTGATGCCGTGTGTGGTTTTGGTCCTGGATTACAAAGAAAGTGAGCCGTGGCACAAAAATGTTTGGAAACCACTGCTTTAGAGTAAAGCTTTTAATATCAAAGGTAAAACTAGTGTTTTCAAACTTTATTGGTCCGCGTAAAACAGTTTGAGAAATACTGACAATGACGCTTTGAAAATTAAAAAAAGATTGAGGTTAAAATTTTTTGAGGTTAAAATTTTTTTGAGGTAAAAATTTTTTTGAGGTTAAAATTTTTTGAGGTTAAAATTTTTGTAGGTTAAAACTTTTTTGAGGTTAAAAATTTTTTTTTGTAAAAACTTGGTTCAAAATATAAAGTCTGATTGTTAAGTGATGCACGTTAAAAAAAATTGAAATGTGAATCGATTGAAAGAATGAGCTGAATGGCCAATAAAGGAACAAAAAATAAAAAAAAATAACTTTGAAAAAACCTTGAAAAATTTTAAAATTTCATATCAAACCCCTGTTCCCCTTCCCTACAAAATAACCCTGAAAATCAAAATTTACCATAAGAATCCGGAAACCAGTGAGCACCATAGCCTCGCCCCTTCAAATCCTTAATAGCTTCATCAATTTGTTGATTTATGGCAGCCGCATTATCCATCACAATGAGAATATTTTCTGGTTTTACATCCGTATGTATAATATGACATTTTGTATGGAGATAATCAAGTCCTTGTAGTACCTAAAATGGAATAAAGAAGAATGGCAAATAATGAGTTGAAAATTGCTTTGTAATGAAGATTGTGATTGGAATCTTGAGGATGGCAAAGGTTAAATAATTATGGAAATTTATTGCCATTGGGACTACAATTAAGATAAGATTTTTATGACTTTTGGGATATCCTATTCAAGTTGGGTGGAATTTGAGGTTAGAATTTTTAAAAATTGACTATTTTGAGGTTAGAATTTTCAAATTTGACTGTTTTGAGGTTAGAACCAGGAAATTTTGAGGTTAAAAATCAGGAATTTTGAGGTTAGAAAATGTTAAACTGAAGATTTTCAGGTTAGAATTTAAAAAAATATAAATTTTGAGGTTAGAGTTTCAAAAATTGACAATTTTGAGGTTAGAATCTCACCTGTTTAATAATAGACTTAACCTGTGAAATAGCCAAGCCCTGATAATTATTTTTCACAATTAATTTATAAAGCGAGCATCCAAGTGCCTCAAACACAAGACACGTATGGACACCATTGACACCACGAACAGTGAAATGATTCAACAGCTTCACAATTCTCTCATGATGCACATCATAAGGATCCGCGTCTCGTATCACTTCCAATAACTTTATCTCATCAGCCGCCGTCTCGGCATAATGTTGTGCTGACTTGACAACCTTTAACGCGACATATTTCTCTTCCTCAATGTCCCGGCACAGCCAAACGGTTGAAAAGTGTCCCCATCCAAGTTTACGAACGACACGATAACGATTATGAAGCATATCGCCGAGATGAACTGGATGATAACCACCACGACGATACTGAGCGACATCCTCTTGCTCTTCGTCTTCTGATCCGTAAAGACTTGAGTCTGGGCTGTCGGTGTATTGTTGAAATTCGTCATTTGGAATGGGCGTGCTTCGGGGCTCAGATCTGAAGGAAAAGTGATAAAAAGGGATAGTTAAATAAACATTTATTGATTTTTTATTATATAATAATCCTTTATAGGATTCAAACTAGCTTTTTGAGGCTAAGGTGCCTTCACACTAGATTTTGAGGTTCAGGTGCCTTTACACTAGTATATTGAAATTCAGGTGCCTTCACAAAAGTTTCTAAAATTTCAGGGACCTTCACAATTGAATTCTAAAGATTAGGTGCCTTCACACTAGACTTTTATTTTTAAGATACATTCACACTAAGCTCGCAAAGTTCAGGTGCCTCAACATAAAAAACTTTTCATAACAAATTTCAACTCGTCTCATTCATAACCTTCAAACACTCAATGTCAGCTGTAAATTCTTCCGCGAACATTGCTATAAATCTAATTTACCTCATTTTCAATCAACAATCAATTTACTTCCAATTTACAATTCCAAAATATACATGATATTGAACCATTAATAAATAATAACTTAATAGATCAACAACAACAAGGATTATTGAGATATAACATAAAATATTCTGTGTAAGTATATAGTTGCGTGACTAACTCTTGTCAGTGGTAGTTGCTCAAAGGATAAAGAAGTAAAATGAGGGGAGAAGGAAAGTGAAGACAAGAATGAAAACTAAAATTGGATTTCCAAGAATGAGGAGCAGCAAATGAGTAAGTAAATGCATGCGTAGAAGCTTTATGATAGAATGAAATGCAATTATCAGAAATAAAGTTGTGGATATGACTTCATAAAGGTCAAAAGTATGTCAGTAAATCTACAAAAATTCAATTATACTGATGTAAATTAAAATTACTGTCAGAATTGAATTATGGTAATTCTGTGACCACAGCAAGAATTTTCATTTAGGCATTTTAATTGCATGGAAAATCAACAAGTTTGGTTGGTTTGGCAAATATAGTAAAATACAAAAGGGTGTCTTTTTTGCGATTTAGGTGCCTTCACACTAAGGATTATGGTCAAGGTTCATTCACACTAAGGATGATGGTTATGGTGTTTTCACACTAGAGCTTATGGCATCACACTTTATGGTTTAGGTGTATTCACACTAGCTCTCATAGTTAAGGTGCCTTCACACTAGCTTTCATGATTAAGGTGCATTCACAATAAAGTTCATAGTTAAGTTGCTTTTACACTAGCTTTCATGGTTAAGTTGCATTCGCACTAGAGTTCATTGCTAAGGTGCCTTTACACAGGAGTTCATGATTAAGGTGCCTTCACACTATCTTTTGTGGTTAAGGTGCCTTCACACTAGCTTTCATGATTAAGGTACATTTACAATAAAGCTCATGGTTAAGTTGCATTTACACTAAAGATAATTGCTAAAATGCCTCTACACTAGAGTTCATGGTTAAGGTGCCTTCACACTATCTTTTGTGGTTAAGGTGCCTTCACACTAGCTTTCATGATTAAGGTACATTCACAATAAAGCTCATAGTTAAGTTGCTTTTATACTAGCTTTCATGGTTAAGTTGCATTCGCACTAGAGTTCATTGCTAAGGTGCCTTTACACAGGAGTTCATGGTTAAGGTGCTTTTACACAGGAGTTCATAGTTAAGGTGCTTTACACTAGCTTTCATGGTTAAGTTGCATTTACATTACAGTTCATGGCTAAGGTGCCTTCACACTACAATAACAATTTAAACTAAAACCAACCCCTCCTCCTCAATAGTTGACAAGTCGAATTTTCTCTTAGGTCACATAATTTTTGGAATAAATCTTTTTAAAACTGCTTTCATAAAATTCATCTAACTACAGAAAAATTTCAATATTCCAATGAAGTAAAATCACAATTACATCTCAACCTGTCCGGATAGTTCAACTAACTGAAATTATTTCTCATCATTTTTTTTAAAAAAAAAAATAAAAAATAAATTGACAGTGAAAAATTTCTCAGAGAAAATTATTGATTTTTTGTTATATTTTTAATTTACAAGAGCAACATAAACATCATATATGATGAGAGGGAAAAAAAGTTGCACTTCATCGAACACAAAATGTGACAAGTTTGCTTAGTTTGGTTTTAATTGAACTTGTCAAAGCATGAAGGAAATAGGAAATGGATAGTAATAAAACAGAAAAGTTGAAGTCAAAAAGTTTTATTATTTTTGGGGTGGGTCGGGTGAGGTTTCTGATGAGTCATTAAAATTTCAAGGGGATGTAATGTGATTCAGAATTTAATGATACAGCAAACTCTATGATTCAAATTGACAAAAGTCTTCTGTTTTGATGAGTAAGCAGAAATTAAGCTTGTACTGAAATATGTTCACTATATGATACAAAGTTAACACAAATGTGTTCTCATTTCACTCCTAGTAGATGTCTATTTATGATTGTCGATTCAATTTGGCGCCAAAAAGTCTCAAGAAAGAATTTTTTTATTGGTTCAGAAATTTGTTGAAAGAGATTTTTTTACTGTTCAGGCTCCTTCACACTAAGTTCTAATAGTTCGGATGCATTTACACTAGGTTTTAGAAATTCAGGTGCATTTACATTAGATTCTAGAAATTAAGGTGCCTTCACACTTGGTTCTAGAAATTCAGGCACATTCACATTTTGTTCTAGAAATTCAGGTGCATTCACATTAGATTCTAGAAATTCAGGTGTCTTTACACTAGGTTCTAGAAATTCAGGCACATTCACACTCCGTTCTAGAAATTCAGGCACATTCACACAGAAATTCATGCGCTTTCACATTTTGTTCTAGAAAATCAGTCACACACTCACATTTTGTTCTAGAAAATCAGGCATATTCGCATTTAGTTCTAGAAATTCAGGCACATTCGCATTTAGTTTTTGAAATTCAGGCACATTCACACAGGATGATTATAATTCAGTTGCCTTCAGACTAGATGCTTGAAATTCAGGCTCATTCACACTGGGTTCAAGAAGATCAGGTGCATTCACACTCTAAGTATAGAATATTTGAAGCAACAAAACACAACAAACTCATAAAAAATAACAAAATAATACACACACATTAACGATGTCAACAATTGCTGTGTCGATTTGATTCAATTCGGGACTATTGATGGGCAATATATCATATCGGTATCGTTCCTCACGTTCCTCAACATTGATATTTCGTACGATTTGTGAATGTGGCGTCACAAAAACTGGACCCACGCTAATGCACTTCCGTCTCGGTATTTTAAGCTGCTGTTTTATGACTTTCTGCGGAACTTCCAATTGTGGCTGTTTAACGTCAATGATTGACTCACTTTCCCATCCTGATAGTAGTTTCGACTCCACTTTTGGTTCCGGTTGTTCAATTTTCTCCTCAACTTCGGCCTTTTCTGTCACTTTTGTCACTTCCTCGACTTTTTCTGGCTCATTTTCTACATTTTCCGGCCTTCGAGTATAGAAAATGCTGACAAGTCGTGCGAGTGTGATGACAGCAAGCAGACAGAAAATCAATTCGAGAACTTGATTTATTGTTGTCGACACAAATTCCAGTGAACGGTTGATCGTTGTATCGATAAAGTTTTGTGTTGCATTTCCATCGAGTTGTTGGGGCATTTTTGAACTTTTTTGGGATTGTTTCTTGGGTTATTTGGGGTAGAAAATTTGTTGTTTTTTTTTTGTTTTTTAATGTCCAGTTTTAATATTTCTATCACTTGATTCTTATTTTGTTAACTTCAAAGCACTTTGTGAATCCATTATCTTTTGCTATAAAATTGTGAATTATGTTATAAAATTTCTGAGAAGTTTGCTATAAACTTGAAAATTTTGCTATAAAATTCAATTTTCGAATTTTTGATTAATAAGTTGGAAATTTCTGCCTATTTTTGCTTAAAATCAAAGGCTAATGTTCTTGTTTTCACCACTGCTACTCCCATGCTACCAAACTTTCTCTCATAACACATTAATGTCAACAAATTGTCATCAAACAACGACAAAAACTAGTCACAAAAATATTTTTCATTTCATTTTCATTTTCCATCAACAAATTCTGATTTGTTTTGAACAAATTTCCACAATCAAAAACACAAACAAAACACGGAAAACAAAAATTATTTTCTTCTTTTCTTTGTTGTGAGTCAGTCATCGCTCAAATTTTATAATGACGATGCACACAAAGATTCTCAGTTCTTCTGGCATCGATGGAGGGAAAAAAGAGGAAGAAAAATATGTGAATCATAATGATAAAAGTTGATGAACGGGATAACAATGAATAAGAAATTTATTTATTTTTGATTTTATTTGTTTTGAAGATTTTGCGTAAAGAAAGATTTGTAATTTTTTAAAGAAAAAGTTGCCATAAAATTTCTTAGAAATTTGCCATAATTTTGCTATAAAAATGCTGTGTATCTTCCGTATAATTTTTCATGAACTTTGCTCTATAATTTTAAATTTTGAGGCTTTTGCTATAAAATTCTTAGAGACTTGCGCTACAGTTTTGTAGACTTTTGTTATAATTTTTGGTGACAATTGCTATAATTTTGCATTAAATTTTGGATACTTTTGCTATAAAATTTTTGGAGACTTGCGCTACAATTTTGTAGACTTTTGTTATAATTTTTGATGACAATTGCTATAATTTTGCCATAAATTTTGGATACTTTTGCTATAAAATTCTTGGAGACTTGCGCTACAGTTTTGTAGACTTTTGTTATAATTTTTGATGACAATTGCTATAATTTTGCCATAAATTTTGGATACTTTTGCTATAAAATTCTTGGAGACTTGCGCTACAGTTTTGTAGACTTTTGTTATAATTTTTGATGACAATTGCTATAATTTTGCCATAAATTTTGGATACTTTTGCTATAAAATTCTTGGAGACTTGCGCTACAGTTTTGTAGACTTTTGTTATAATTTTTGGTGACAATTGCTATAATTTTACCATAAATTTTGGATACTTTTGCTATAAAATTCTTGGAGACTTGCGCTACAGTTTTGTAGACTTTTGGTATAATTTTTGTAACCTTTGCTATAATTTTGATATAAAATTTTGATACTTTTGTTATAAATTTTAATGAACTTTGCTGCAATTTTCGGAGAATTTCGTTATAAAAATCTGGAGACTTTTCGTATAAATTTCTGAGCATTCTGCTATAAAACAGCATTTTCATCCGACAATTCACAATCATCATTTTACAACTCAACAAATCAACAAACACAAGTAAATCCAATAAACTTTTACTGTCCATAAATGAAGGAAATTTAAATTTCAACAATAAAAACCGCTTCATTAGCTTTCACAATTTCCTATAAAAAATTTCATTTTCCGTCACTTCCTTTCCCTCTTTTCTTTGCTGATTAATGCGACTTTTCACTTTCAAAATAAAGAGAAGAAGAAAAAGTATCAATAAACAGTCACAGTAACTGAACCGTCAAATAAAACTCGGTTGAGAGTGAAAAACATTTTCTCTCAATTTTCTCGCGTGTTTCTCTGCCTCACTGGGTCACAATCACGTGGGTACGTGCGATCAATTTAAATACATGAAAAGAGAGAAGGAGAGAGGATGGAAAGACACAAAAATAAGCAGATGATGCTGCTATAAATAAAAGAGGAACATTTTTTTGTCTTCTTTTGTGTGTTTTTTTTTCGTTTCTTTTGATTATTTAAGAAAATGTGAAAATCTGGCGACTCTCGGTGGTTATTTTTTCGGAATCTGCTGCTTGGATTTGCTATTTTTGTTACTGTGTGCTGTCTAAGGTTGAGTTTTGATAAACACTTTGGATAACTTTACTGAATTTTGCATTTTTTTGTTAAATTTTTGGCATATTTGGGGAGATACTTTAATGCTTGCCTGGAATATGACGCATGAAACCTCAAAAAAGAGCTCATGATATCCCATCGGTTTGTACAGGGTTTGCTATGGACACACTATCTTATGCAATCAGATTCCATTTCAATCAGATACACGATGCTTGTACTACAAAAGATTATTGTCTTTTAACGGCTTTTTCAAAAAATTTAAATTTTGTAACTTTAGAAGTGAATTTGAATTTTCGAACGCACTCTAAAGAACTTTTATAACGACAGAAAAAAATGAATATCTGACAGAAAAAGCAATGGATTTCCGAACGCACTCATCACGTGTTTCTGAATAAATCAATGGTTGTTATTGTGAAAAATATTTTACAGGCAGTTGTGTTCCCCCTGAATGATATTGATCCCTCTTGATTAAATTTTAGTATTGAATTTGAAAAATAATTATTTTTTTTGCATATTTTGATATCCGAGAACATTTTGTTATGAAAACAAACAGAACTGAGTGAATATTAAATTACTTTTTATATTATTTTTCTCAATTATGAAGCAGAAAATGATTATTTGATCAAATTGATACTTTAATCTACTCAAAAAATTAGCTTTGAGTTCAAATTTAATAAAAAATCAATAGCAAATATTGAACGACCTCCAAAAAGATATCAAAATAGTGGATAAAGCTTGACTAACGCAGTAATGAACTTAATTGGAGGTTTAGAAAGGATTATTGGACAGTCTACGTCCAAACTTGATGAATTATTCCAAATCTATCTGCATCCAACACTATTAAGTCCCCAACTTGACCCTCAACTCACCAAACTTCATAAATTACCATCTAAAATACTTCAAAGCAAGGCAAAGCCAATAAACCTCAACAAAAAGCTCACAGAAATAAGAACAAGAAAAGGCACAAAAATTATGCAAATCAACTCTCATGTAAATTTCTGTGTTGTAGCTTTGAATAGCAAATATTTCATAAATAATTTCGGTCAAACAAGGTGTCAAGAATAAGAAAATGAAATTAAGCAAATCAGCTTTCGGGTCAAAAAAATGAAAATTTCACTGCGGAATACGCGCGTGTTTTAGATTTCTATGAAAACAGTTTATCATTATTAGCAGTGCAAAAAGGACGTCAAGAATGAGAGTTTTCAAGGCATTCGCGGAACAGAAATGTCTGATTTGAGAGAAAGGGGGAAATAACTTGAAAATTGTGCTATTAAAAGAGTAAGCACACCTACTTTTTGAATCATTTATGTGAAGGCACCTGATACACCAAAACTCTAATGTGAAGGAGACTGAACCACAAAAACCTAATGTGAAGGCACCCGAATGTCAATTTTTTATGTGAAGACTCCTGATAACCAAAAACTCTAATGTTAAGGAGAATCAACCACGAAAACCTAAAGTGAAAGCACATGAATGTCAATTTTTTATGTGAAGACACCTGATACTCAAAAACTCTAATGTGAAGGAGACTGAACCACAAAAAACCTAATGTGAAGGCACCCGAATGTCAATTTTTTATGTGAAGACTCCTGATAATCAAAAACTCTAATGTGAAGGAGAATCAACCACGAAAACCTAATGTGAAGGCACCTGAATGTCAACTTTTTATGTAAATACACAGAAAATCCAGAATTCTTCTCTTTAAAATTAAAAATTATTTTTCCATCACGCTGTTTTCCCCTCTAAGGATTTAACACAACGAAACATTTTGTTTGACTAGAAGGCTAGCTTTGTTTTAGTGATAATTTGTGAAAATTTAACAATTGTTACAACTTCAATGAAGGATATGAACAGAAAGTTTTGACAAATTTGTGTGAAATTGTAGCTTACAAAACTAAACTCATCCTTTTATTGACGTTTAGAATTTCCTCCTCTATTCTGACTTCATTAAACCTTACTCAGCCACAACAAAAATTCAGTAAACTAAGACAAAAATCGATTTCATATCCAAACCCACGCTATCAATTCTTTTTTATCTTTAATTTAATTCCTTTTTATAGATTTTTTTATGCAAGTTCTAGAAAATCTTTTTTTACATTCTAAACAGTTTTTGTCTTGCTAATTTCTATCATGTTCCTACATTTCTAAACCATATATTGCTCACGAACCATTTAGCATAGCTTTTTATGGCAACAAAATCCATTCAAATTATTAAGAAATAATTCATAAAAAATCTTTTAATGCAAATGACTTCGAAATTTGTGCCAACTATAGCCATGTTTATGCTGCCTGAAGGATCAAATTACTGAAACGTGATTTCAAATTGGAATTGTAAGAAATATCCAAAAAGGATGTAAATGGGTTCAATAAATGTATGTCGAAGCTGAATGGAAACTAAAGGAAGCTTAGCTGTCTTTGAAATTAATTTGATCTTTTATGTGAATGCGCCTGAATCACACATCATCTATTCTTAAGATACAATATATTAAAATTTCAATGTGAAGACACCTGAACCTTATAATTCATGTGTGAATGCATCTTAATTCCAATAAATCTAGTGTAAGGACACCTGAATCTTAAAAATCAGTGTGAAGTTGCCTGAATCTTAGAAGTCGTTTATGAACGCACCCAAATTACAACTACTAAAGTGAAGCAACCTGAACCTATGTACATTAGTGTAAAGATGCCTGAATTTGAAAATTATAGTGTGAATGCACCTGAAGTTTACAACTGTATTGTGAAGACACGTGAACATTAAAAAATTTACAGTGATTGATCCTAATTTTAAAATTTTAATGCAAAGACACCTAAATTTGAGTGTGAATGCACCTGAATTACATCAAAACTAGTGTAAAGACACCTTAACCTCAAAACTAGTGTAAAGACACCTGAATCTCAAAACTAGTGTAAAGACCACTGAACCACAAAACTAGTGTAAAGACACCTTAACCTAAAAAAACTAGTGTAAATACACCTGAACCTAAAGACTAGTGTAAAGACACCTGAACCTGAAAATTCATTTTAAAAGGACATCGACCTTATAATTTTTATCAGATTATAAATCCACACATTCCAAATATCTGCACTCTACTTTCCACCACAATAAGCCTTCAATTCCATCCAATTCATTCAATAATCTTGAAAGCTTTCTCTATCTTCCTCCCTCCACTAATTCTTATAGTAGCGCTACAATTCCATTCAATATTTATGTCAATTTTATTGTTTGTGATTTTAGTTTTATTTATTTTCATTTTTTTTTTCGTTGTCGATATTTTTTGTTGTTGCGAGTGTTTGGCAAATAAAGCACAAAAATTTATTATCAGCAAGACTGACAGAAAAGAAAAAAAAAAACATTTTCGAGTCGAAGAAACGAACGAGAAGAAATAAAAATATGAAAAATTCCTTAGCAATATTTGCTCATATTCATAAATTTGCCGTCCCTTAGGGTAATTTGGGATGATTTTTTAACAGGAATGATGAGTGTTTTGATCAATATTAATGAGCTGTGCCTCCAGCTCAAAAGGCTTTGCACTTTTCACTATTAAATGATTTATGAAGGTAGGGCTTTGAATGAGGAGAATGTTGATCGATATTTTGGAGGATTTGATGGTTTTGGAAGAATTTTGTGAAATATTCTGCTAGTAATTGAGTCTTGCGGTGAGCAGATTGGTCAAATTTTATTTTAAAGGCACTTGAACTAGCAAAGAATATTGTAAAGACACCTGAACTAGCAAAACTATTGTGAAGACACCTGAATTAACGAAGACTATTGTGAAGACACCTGAACTATCAAAGACTATTGTGAAGACATCTGAACTAGAAAAGACTATTGTAAAGACACCTGAATTAGCAAAGACTAGTGTGAAGACACCTAAACTAGCAAAAACTATTGTGAAGACACCTGAACTAGAAAAGACTATTGTGAAGACACCTGAACTAGCAAAGACTATTGTGAAGACATTTGAATTAGCAAAGACTATTGTGAAGGCACTTGAACTAGCAAAGAATATTGTAAAGACACCTGAACTAGCAAAGACTATTGTGAAGACACCTGAACTAGAAAATACTATTGTATAGAATCCTGAACTGGCAAAGACTATTGTGAAGACACTTGAACTAGAAAAGACTATTGTAAAGACACCTGAACTAGCAAAGACTATTGTGAATACACCTAAACTAGCAAAAACTATTGTGAAGACACCTGAACTAGAAAAGACTATTGTGAAGACACCTGAACTAGCAAAGACTATTGTAAAGACACCTGAACTAGCAAAGACTATTGAAAAGACCCCTGAACTAGCAAAGACTATTGTGAAGACACCTGAACTAGTAAAGTTTATTGTGAAGACACCTGAACTAGCAAAGACTAGTGTGAAGGCACCTAAATTAGCAAAGACTAGTGTGAAGACACCTGAACTAGCAAAGACTATTTTGAAGACACCTGAACTAGCAAAAACTTGTGTGAGGGCACGTGAACTAAAACCAGGTCCGGAATGAAATTTAGCTGTGACTAAAGTTGGTTGCTATTATTATTCTTACAAACCGCACCCAGTACCTCTGCCAAGTCAACAGTTGAATAGTAAAGAGACATAGGAGTCCTCCGACATCAAATGATGGATGTCTGATAGCAAAACTGAAAGTTTGCAGCAAAGTGTGGCAATTGAGACACAAAACACTCCAACAACAACAAGTTCAAGCTTCACTAAGTTCTTTATTTTTAACATTCTGAACTAAAATGTAGCAACGGGGTGGGATTGGGTCAAACCTTGAACACTAAGCCGTTATTTCCAACACAATTGACTCTGACAAAATAATCCCAAGGACATCAACTTTTTTTTATTCTCGTATTTTGAAAAACACTGAAGAAAATCTTTAATTTTTTTCTCATCGCTGATGACGAAAGCAAAAAATTATTTTTTTTGAGCTCGCCGAGCAAAAAGAAGCAAAAATTTCCACAATTTTTTTTAATCCAAATTTTTCAAAAAATTGTTTTTTTAAACCTTTTTTTCACTTTTTTTTATTATTTTTTTCACTGCATTTTTTTCTCAATTTTATTCAAACTTTTTCTCAAATCCCGTAGCAGAAAAATTGTTGAATAATCCACAAAAAAAAAAATGAAAATAATTTTTTCTCCTTCACTTGACGGCTCCGCGCGCGCGACTTTACAAACAGCGACCCGCGCCAATTGACGTCGCAAACGAAAATGAGAAAAATTGGTGAAAATATTTTTTTTTGTTTTTCACTCGAAAGTCTCTCAAACTTGATCGTTGGTGAGAGAAAATGTTCTCAATTCTTGTGCGTCACGTGGCACGTGTGATATAAGCTGCATGTTGTGCTACACTTTTGTTTCGTGTGTCTTTCATTTTATTTTTGATCAGACTATGTTTTGGGGAAAATATTTTTAGATTCTATTTTTTTGTGAATTTTTTTCTTTCTTTTTCTACTAAAAATAAAATAATGAAAAATTTTATGCGAATTTAAGTTTGGCGAGTGTTGGTTTTTTGTCGGATTAAGTTTGATTCCTTGCGGTAATTTTTTTTTTATAACTATGAATGATTTTGAGGACATCAAAGCCTCATAGGATCTAGTTAATAGTCAAATGAACATTAATTTATTTGTGTGAAGGCAGCTGAACATTTATAACACTAGTGAGAAGTCACCTGAACTAGAAAAAGTTAATGTGAAGGCACCTGAACTGGTCAAGACTATTGTAAAGACACCTAAACTAGAACATACTAGTGTGAAGGCACTTACACTAGCAGAGATTAGTCTGAAGACACCTAAATTAGAAAACACTAGTGTGAAGATACTTACACTAGCAGAGATTAGTCTGAAGATACCTGAACTAGAAAACACTAGTGTGAAGATACCTGATCTAGAAAACACTAGTGTGAAGGCATATACACTAGCAGAGACTAGTCTGAAGACACCTAAATTAGAAAACACTAGTGTGAAGGCACTTACACTAGCAGAGATTAGTCTGAAGACACCTGAACTAGAAAACACTAGTGTGAAGACACCTGATCTAGAAAACACTATTGTGAAGGCACTTACACTAGCAGAGATTAGTCTGAAGACACCTGAACTAGAAAACACTAGTGTGAAGACACCTGATCTAGAAAACACTATTGTGAAGGCACCTGAACTGGAAAATACTAGTGTGAAGCACCTTAACAAGAAAATACTTTTGCAAAGGTACCTAAACTACAACTAAAAACAGGTAAAGTTACTTAAAGCACAAAAACCACTGTGAAGGCACCTAAACAAGTAAACACTAATATGTAGGGACCTGAACTTCTAAATCGCTATTGTGAATACACCTGAAACACACATTAAAGACACTCATAAAATATTAAAATCTACTCACAAACAAACAAAGCTTCCTTTCAGCGCCAACATTTCCTTATTTCTCCGATTCATAGGCGGTGATAACGACAATGACAAAAAGTCAGCTTGCTGTTGCTGCTGTTGTAATTCCAACTGCATCTTCTGCTTCTCAACAAACTTGTTATATCTTTCAAGTGTTCGACTAAATGTATCCGAATGTTCTCGTTTCAGAAGACTTGATATTGAAGCCGATGGTGAGTTGACGACTTTCTCAATCGGAACTGCTGGTGGTGAATATTGAGGAACTGATTTAAACTGTGGATACTCAAGTGCACTAACAATTGGCTTTATTGCACTTGGATCAGCACCAAAAGAATGTCGATTACTACTCAACATACTCGAGATTGTTGATGGAATCACCGACGATACAGTCGTTGCTGATGTCGTAACAATCGGTGTCCATGAGCTAAAACTCGCCAATGAACTACAGCTGAGCGTCGGCTTATATGGCGACGCAAGTGGCTGCTGAACGGTCTGATATGTCTCATAATTTGTAGTCGAATTTGGTAGCACCGTGAATGATAATGGACGTTCATTAAGTACATCTGTAGAGATTGAAGGTGTTGATTTGGCGAGTGATGCGGCTGATGCTGATGTCATTGTGATTCCGCTCAGCCTTCGTATCGAAATTGACGGAGTTGTTGAGGATGTTGACGAGGATGGCGATGTTGATAATGGAAGTGAGAATGATGGAAACTTAAAGGTACAATGATCACTGTGCGGACGTTGATAATTTTCTGTTCGACGCTCAGCTGCAAATGCTTCACGCTCAGCCGTGAAAGCTTCTCGCTCAGCTAAAAAAGTGTCTCGTTCAGACGGAAAAGTTTCCAGAACTTCTCGATCTGCTCCGATGACGTCACGCTCAGCTGCAAATATTTCACGCTCGGCACCAATCACATCGCGCTCAGGTGGAAAATAACTATCTTTTAAATTTGAACTTAAAAATGGCGGTGAAATGGAAGAGGATGCTGAGAATGGACCATAATCTGTGCCCGAGTCCGGCGACAATGATAAAGCCTTTGTGTGATTTAAAATTATGAAGCTCTTTGTTGACATTGATGACGATGTCGTTGATGTTGTTGTAGTTGTTGAGGAATTAAAATAATTTGTTTCAGCTAATGGCGAGAGTCGTATTGTCAATTCCTCTTGTTCACGCTCTTTTCGATTCCGTTCCTCCTCTTCCTTTTGCAACTGAATTTTTCGCTTGATATCTTCGAGAATTTTTGCTGTTTGCTCAACAACCAATGCAACTGGTAATGATGAGAATGTTGATATTGATGGCTGGACATCCTCAACAATTGAGTCGTCAACATCAACTGCAGTTGTTGTTGTTGTTGTAAGGGATGACGGTGCATCCGGTGGCGATAAATTCGTGATTGGTGATATTGGCGCCAGTTTGATAAATTTTCTTCAATTTTTGTCTCAACTAATTTCAGATATACTTGATGATGATGACAATGGTGGTGATGATGGTGATTTAAGGATATTCTCATGATCTAAAATGGACACAAAAAGGTTTTGGAGGTTATAAACTGCATTTGGAAACGAATTTTTCAAAGGTTGAGCTCATTCTGTTATTAAAATTATTTTGACATAGTGTGAAACCACCTGACTAGAAAAACAGTATTGTAAAGGCACCTGAAAGTATTGAAACTAGTGTGAATACACCTTAATATTTATTACATAGTGCGAAGCTACCTGAACGTTAAAAAATTTGTTTAGGGAAATCTAAGTATTTAAAACCATATTGTGAAGGCACCTGAATATCTTGGCATCGTGTGAAGGCACCTGATCATTTAAAAAATTGGTGTAAAGACATTTAAGGACTAAACTTCTAGTTTTAATAACATCTAAGCACTAAAATTCTTCCGTAAATGCACCTGAAGGATAAAGCTTCTATTGTGAAGGCACCTGAGACTCAAAAACATTAATACATACACACGTGTACCGAATTAAAATAATTCAGCCTCCACAAAGCAGTTCCGCTTACAAGTATTCACCCTGAAGGTCATATCAGCTCAAATAAAATCTTCCATGTGCTAATTTCATGTTTCACAGCCCAAATAGGCTTTATGAGCCCTCAAATGAGAGCTGTAAAAAGATCTCATATTAATTTTATTACCAAAATGTGTCGAATGTCTGCTTTTGTTCTTTTTCATTCTGTCTTGATGTCGTCACCCACGCGAGGTGGAAAAAAGTTCAAAAGAAGTTGAAAGCGAAGGAAAAGAATTTTTTTAAGGTTTGAAATTTAAGAAGCCGCAGAACTTTTTGCTATTTTAGGTAATTATTGTTTCATAAAGTACTGTGATTTGGTTTATTATGAATGAAGATTGAACATTTTGATGATTCAAGTTTATATTTTTTTAAATTTTTTATCTCAATTCTGGCAAACTTAACCCCAAATTTTTGTGATTTAACCTCAAATTTTATTTATGAGACTTCAAATTTGACTAATTTAACCTCAAATTTTGTGGCTTCACCTCACTTGTTTGAGATATTAACTTAAATTTTGCTGGCTTAACTACTAATTTTGTGACTTAACCTTAAATTTTGTAACTTAACCTCAAATTTTGTTAACTTAACCTCAAATTTTGCTGACTAAATCTCAAATTTTGTAACTTAACCTCAAATTTTGTTAACTTAACCTCAAATTTTTGTGATTTAAACTCAAATTTTGCTGACTTAAACACAAATTTTGTGACTTAACCTTAAATTTTATTTATGAGACTTCAAATTTGACTAATTTAACCTCAAATTTTGTGACTTCACCTCACTTGTTTGAGATATTAACTTAAATTTTGCTGGCTTAACTACTAATTTTGTGACTTAACCTTAAATTTTGTAACTTAACCTCAAATTTTGTTAACTTAACCTCAAATTTTGCTGACTTAAACACAAATTTTGTTACTTAACCTTAAATTTTGCTGACTAAATCTCAAATTTTGTAACTTAACCTCAAATTTTGTTAACTTAACCTCAAATTTTTGTGATTTAAACTCAAATTTTGCTACCTTAACCTCATATTTTCTAACCTAACCTCAAAAATTTTGTATTTAACCTCAAAATCATTCATCGTCCAGCATTAAAATTCCTGATTCATTAAAATCACTTTGAGTTAATTGCTTATCAATATTCATTTATGTCGATTACTTTAACATGAAAAATGGATTTTTTTTCTTCTATGCTTTTTTAACATTCATTCAATTTTTATTGGCAATTTGTGTTGATTTTCTTTCACATAAGAATTTTTATTAATTTTTTTTTAAAAAAAGAATAAGTTCACAGGAATGTGGGTCATGCATGGGATTGGCAGTTGCGGAAGTTGAATTTTTGATGAGTTATGATTTTAGAATTTTACCCCAAAAATGTCTGATTTGAGTCATGAATTTCTGTCAGAACTGATTTTCATCAAAGAACTTTTCGCATGGAAAATTTTCGTTACACAAAAAGCAGTTCCACTTCTTCTTTGTCCAGTTGACAAGTTGAGCTTTTAGGTAATCCACCTAAAAATAGCCAACGGTAGACAGCAAATCAAGAAGAAATATATTCTGAAAACTTAAATTAACCTCGCTAGTTGCACAATAACAAATCACTATGACTATAATGAACAATCAGACCGAGAAGTTTCTTTGTTGCACAATTATATTTCTCGATGCGCATTCTTTCATGAACTGTGTGGGTAAATTTACTTCAGCTGTTTATCCTCATTAAGATAATTATTCACTTGGAGATATTGAATATGATTGGAAAATGATTTCTAAATTGAATTTATATGAAAAATAAATTACTGTTGTGTAGGATTATGAACTGATGTTTTGTTCTTCGCAGTTTGCTAGCTGATTATAACTTTGTCTTGACCTAACCTCATTAACTACAATTCTAACCTCAAAACTTACAATTTTAATCTTAAAAACTTCAATTCTAACCTCAAAACTTACAATTTTTGCCTAAAAACTTCAATTCTAACCACAAAAACAAATTCCTAACCTAGAAACTTCAATTCTTACCTCGAAACTACAATCCTGGCCTCAAAACTATAATCCTTACCTCAAAATTATAATTCTTATGTTAAAACTAAACTCAAAATACCAACTTTAACCTCAAAACCATAATCCAACCTCGAAACTTCAATTTTAACCTCGAAACTACAATTCTAACCATAATATCACAATTTCAACCTCTAAACCACAACTCTAGCCTCAATCCTAACCTCAAAACCACAATCCTAACCTCAAAACTACAATCCTAACCTTTAAACTATGATCCTTACCTCAAAAATGTTGATAATTAAATTAAATTCAAACGAACTTTGAAATTTTGAATCTTAAACCCAAAAGCTTCAATTCTTAAACTTTATCACAAACTATTATTCTTTGAAGCTAAGCCAACATAACAGAAAATGCGCTTTGTCCACCTTCCTCAAAAATACCACCTTACTTGTTCAATTTTTTTTTCTTCTAATTTTCTCTAATTTGAAGTTATTAACAAGACAAAAATGAGCTCAATAGTAGGTAGAACTGTACATTACATGATACAGCCAATTACACTGGTTTACTAATGACTCATGAATACTTACTGTTCCATTTAAGCTCGAGAAAAATGACAAAAAAGGATTTTTCTTTTTACGCTTTATTTAGAAATATTTTTTTATTATTTAAACTTCGTCTTAGTGTAAGTCAAGAGAGTCTTTGTGACTCGTAAGTCATAGAAAAAGTCGTTTCGAGGGCAGGCGAAGTAAAAGTCGAAATGGTATCAAAAAGTTTTGATGAAAAAATGATTTTTTTTGCAGTAGAAAAAAAATTGAAAAATTTTTCTAATTCACTTTTTTTTACTAATTTTTTACAATTTTTTTTTTCTCTTAAATTTAATTTAATCACTGTCGAACTTTGAATCACTTTTAACGTCATGAACTGAATAAAAATTGTCCTATTCCTTAATTTACTTCCTTTTTTTTGCGAGCAGCGAAAAAAAATTTCCTATCGAGTAAAAAAAAAGTTTTTTTTTTGTTCTAATTGCAAATTATGTGCGCATGTGCGTAGATGGAAAAAGTTCGAAGAGACATGGCCAGTGCTGGTTTGTGCTTCTGCTCATTTTCGTCAAAGCTTTGTGTCCTCGTGAATCTTCTGAGTACGGATGTCGCTTGAATCAATTTACAAACAGCTGATTTCGAAGGAATCTGAAGTGGAATTCCGAAAATGGAATATGTTGAGGAATTTTACGATGAGTAAATGGAAATATTGCTGTTGTAAAATGAAGGAAAAACCGTTTGTTTTGATAGAAAAAAATGCGACACAGATTTTCTTTTTTTTTGTGTGGAAAGTTTATTGAGTCGTCTTATCACGTGGATGTGTTTGTGTGTTTGTGATGTTTTGGTTTGTTGAAAATGCTTTGAATTTTTTCGGAACGTTAAGGATGTCCTTTTGCTATTTTTAAATCTATCTTGTGTTGAATTGCTTCTTTAAACTTTTAAGTCGTTGCTTCTACAGCATTCCCTCAGCATTAAGTCGTTGCTTCTACAACATTAACTGAGCATTAAGTTTCTGCTTCTACAGCCTTGACTCAGCATTAAGTCGTTGCTTCTACAGCATTCTTTCAGTTTTAAGTGGTTTGCTATGAAGCATTGACTCAATCTTAAGTCGTTGCTTTAAAGCGTTGCCTCAGTATTAAGCGGTTACTTTGAAGCAATTACTTAATATGAAGTCGTTGTTTTAAAGCATTGACTTAATATTAAGGTATTGCTGTAAAGCGTTGTTTCAGTTCTAAGTCGTTGCTTTAAAGCTTAAAAATAAAGCTTTAAAGCTTAAGACTCCAAATCTTAAAAATCATTCAACTAATTTTAAATATTCAATTTCAAACAATTTTTATTTACTTCAAAAAAACCAGCAAAAAAAATTCTAAAACTGTAAAAAATTTCCAGCGGAAGTAGAACAATGCAGTAAAACAAACTAAATTCATTTACTCTAATGCATGCACACACACACACACACACAAGTTTCATTTCTATTCCTCGGTTGCAAAACTTTTTCGTCAACTTTGTTGGTATTTTCATTGTTTTATTTTAGGCAAAATTTACTGTACTGTTAGCAGCACCAAAAAAGTGGAACATTCGTTAGATTTCCTTTGTTTTTGTTAGACAAATTTGCATAAACGTCATTGCCAGAGCTTTTTCAGATGATGAGCAAAAACTGTCGGAATGGTAGATTACATTCTGTATGCTGAATATGTATGAAGAAATATTTGGATAGTATTAATTGTTTTACAACGTATGAGGTATGATAATGGATGACTCAATGGCTTTGCTGCCATATTTTTTGAGGTTATGTCTTAAAATTTTAGGTTAAGTCATAAATTTTAAGGTTAAGTCATAATATTTTAGGTTAAATTGCAGAGTTTAAGGTTAAGTCACAAAGTTTGAGGTCACGTTACAATATTTTGAGGTTAAGACACAAAGTTTGAGTTTAAGTCACAAAGTTTGAGGTCACGTGATAAGATTTTGAGGTTAAGACACAAAAATTGAGGTTAAGTCAAAAAGTTTGAGGTTAAAACACAAAGTTTGAGGTTAAGTCACAAAGTTTGAGGTTAAGTCACAAAGTTTGAGGTCACGTGATAAGATTTTGAGGTTAAGACACAAAAATTGAGGTTAAGTCACAAAGTTTGAGGTTAAAACACAAAGTTTGAGGTTAAGTCACAAAGTTTGAGGTTATGTCACAAAGTTTGAGGTCACGTGATAAGATTTTGAGGTTAAGACACAAAATTTGAGGTTAAGTCACAAAGTTTAAGGTTAAGTCACAAAGTTTGAGGTTAAAATCCTGAAAAATGACAAACAAAAACACAAAAAAAAAATTTTATTGTTAACACATTCACTTTTATTTTCATTTAATTTTTTTTATGCTATAACATTTTCATTTTATTACAAAAAGATTTTTCTCATACTTTTTTTTAATTTTAATATTTTTTACTTTTTTTATGGGATAACAACGGAGATAAATTTACTATAATTATTTTTAAAAAAAATCTCGTTTATTTTCTTCACGTTTTTCTTTAAAATTTACAATGGAAGAATTTTTCAATTATTTTTCTAGATTTCTTTTTAAATATTTTTTGTTGCACGAAAAATACATTTTCTTAATAAAATCTACAATTACAAAAAAGTTATGCCTAGAGATATGTGGAAGCTCTTTGTGCTGCTTTTTTTATTATTTTATTAATGCACAAAGAACTTCCTTTCCTAGGTAAAATGCATAAGAATCATGTTTCGTTAATTTTTTTCATTCAGTTTTATTTTCTGAATTTTCAATTTCCTTTTAAACTTTTTTTATTTTAAACTTTTTTTTTCTTTATATTGTTTTTCTCACTTTTCTCTACTTTATTGGCAATTTTTGTTTTTATTTTTCTGTAGTTTTCGATTTTGCAAAAAATAAGAGGCAGTTCACGAAGTTTTGTTTCTGCAGGAGTGGTCAACCGTCTTACCACGTCACACCAGGTAGCCAAAGGAGGTAATTTAATGTGCTATTAACGTTTTTTAAAGGTTAAAGTATTTTGTTGCTCGTAAATGGATGACAAAAAATTTTCAAAAGCAGTGATGGCCAACCTATTTGACGCGGCACTAGTGTGCTGTGAAAATATTTTAGCAGTCCCACAAATCGTGTGCGGTTTCGGTCATGGATTACCACTGAGGTGTGCCGTGGCGCAAAAAAAGGTTGTCCACCACTGTTAAAGTATAGATTTATTTTTTATTCTAAAATATTAAGTTAAAAAAATTAAAAAATGAGTAAAAAGATTCAATTTTGATTAACATTCTTCCAATATTTTATTTAAAATTCCTTTCAATTTTTATTTAATTTTTCAAATTTCTCTCACAATTTTTTCTCATTTAAATGCAAAAATTTCCTCGACAACTAAAACAACTCATAATTTCTAATTAGCGAGTAAAATGTTGAAAAATGTCTTTATTGATAGAATTAAATAACAGTGAGTTGAATTCAATTAAAATTCTTAATTTATTCATTAAAATGTGAAAATGAATTTTTTTTTTTTTATTTTTCAACTTCCACGCTCATTTTTTTATCATTTTGTATAAATTTTGTTATTTTATTGACTTACACATTAAATTTTACAAATACAAATTCAACAACGATTACATTTACAAACATTTTATTTTACTTTATAAACATTTTCATCTAATTTTGCCTTCCTTTTTCCTTTTTTGTATATAAATAGCATTCTTGTCTATATTTCAACTTTTCTCGCGCTTTAATTGTCAATATGTTAATTTTATTTCTTTCCCTCTTTCCGCTTTTCATGCTTAATAATTCAATTCAACACTTTTTTTGCTGCTGATGTTTTTCGTGTGATTATTGTGAAGTTTTTTTAAAAAATTTTGAGGTTATTTTCATTAATTTTGAGGTTTTTTTTATCAATTTGAAATTAAATCATAAAGAACTTATGCTAAATTCACAAATTTTGAGTTTAAATTAATAAAATTTGAGGTTAAGTCACAAAATTTTGAGGTTAGATCCCCAAATTTTCAGGTTAGGTCCAAAGTTAAGTCACAAACTATCAAGTTAAAATCACAAATTTTGTTGTTATTTTACTAAAATTTTAGATTAGGTCAATAAGTTTCGAAGTTAAGTAAGGAAATTTGAGGTTAAGTTACAAAAGTTTGAGGTAAGCTCCATTAATATTGAGACTATTTTTCACTCAAAGTTTTATTTCTCTATCAATTTTGTTCCATAACATCCCTAAAAACAAGATTTTATTGTCCCAGAAAATTCACGTACCGATCATTTAACCTCAAAATTTTTTAACCTTTTTATTGCACTTTTTTATTACTCAAGTTTTTCCACACGTGCTCTATTGTTCTGCCTTTGAAAAACCATCAGCTCATGAAAACAAGTCACAAACCCATTACACTCGTTTCACGTCTACACATATTTTCACTCTGATCTGATTCACTTTATTATTTTCATAAGAAAATTGGAATTGCCGCTTTGAGTCTCATATAAACAAACACAAATCTAAAAAATTTCTTATATTATATTTCACGTGCTTTTGTGGCATTATGTGAGAATATTGGATATAAAAAGTCTAAAGGAAGGAGAGAATATTAGGCAATAAAACTCAACAACTGAGGATAAAATAATAATAAATGAAGAATGAGGTTAATGGGAGTTAAGGCTTTTAGATCGATTATAAAAATTGAACTTTATAAATTTGGTTAATTCTCAACTAATTAAGTGTAGCAAGGTCAAAATTTGTGACTTATTTCCAAAGTTTGTGACATAAACTCAAAATTTTGTGGCTTAACCTCAAAATTTTGTGACTTAACCTTAAAATTTGTGACTTAATCTCAAAATTTTGTGACTTTTCCTCAAAATTTTGTGACTTAACCTCAAATTTTTGCTTCTTAACCTCAAAATTTGTAACTTTACCACAAATTTTGTGACTTAACCTCAAAATTTGTGACTTAACTTCAAAATTTTGTTTCTTAACCTCAAAATTTTGTGACTTAACCTTAAAATTTTTGACTTAACCTCAAAATTTTGTGACTTAACCTTAAAATTTTGTTTCTTAACCTCAAAATTTTGTGACTTAACCTTAAAATTTTTGACTTAACCTCAAAATTTTGTGACTTAACCACAAAATTTGTGACTTAACCTTATAATTTTGTGACTTAACCTCAAAATTTGTGACTTAACCTCAAAATTTTGTGACTTAACCTCAAAATTTTGTGACTTAACCTCAAAATTTTTGAATTGAACCTCAAAAAAAGTACAACTTAACTTCAATATCCTGACAATTCCTCAAGTTTCAGCAATATTCAAATTCCATAATTTTTATCTTTTGGCGTTTTTTATTTTATTTTTTACTGTTTGATATTTTTCATGATTTAATTCCATTACTTCTAAAAGATTTCTTAATTTACAACCTGCAGCTATTTTTTTTATTTTTGTTTTATTGATTATTTTCCTATTTCCTATTAAATTACAATTTTTTTATTCATGACATCTTCAAATTTTCTTCGTTACTGCACATTCAGATTTATTTGCCTGTTTTATGTTGAAAAAAAAAATTGAATTTTGTCGATTCGATTACTTACGCTAAAGAACATCTTTCGCTGATTTTTTTTTTGACAATTTATAATATTTTACTTTTTTTGGTAGGATTTTTGCTATGTTCAAGTTGGTGTTTTTAAGATGAAATGAGATTGCAAATTATAGAATAGAAATGGGAAGGTTTGGGGGAGGGGAGAAAGTTGGAGAATTTTGAAGTATTTGTGAGAAGATTTCTAAAATTTTTGAATTCATTGGAATAAGACTCGTAGCTAGGTGAGGATTTTGGAGGACTCTGGTTGGACATCTTTTGATGCACTGTAATTTGTTCAAGTGCGTTCGAGCAACTAATTAAAGCCCCTCTGAACCTCTATTGACTCTAGTTAACTCCTTGGCTCACCTTAGCTCACCTAAGATCCCCTTAGCTCCTCATTAGTATCTCAATATTTCAATAGAATATCTTTTAATGCCAACTTCACACAAAAACCTTTCAATCAACTCATTTCTTTGTTCAGCTTTTTTGAAATTTCATTATTTCAATTTTTCATGAGCCTTTAAGCCGCCATTTGAAGCCATACGAAGAGAATGTATAGCGTGAGATAAATCATATCGATTTTTTTCCCTATGAAACCATAGAGAGAATTTGTAGCTTTATTGTTTTCTATTCTGATTTTAAACCTAAGCTGAATTGACAAATAAATGACTAAAATGTCGGTTTTAAGGTTTTAAATCTACTCAACACTCTCTGTTCAGACCAAAGTAAAGTTAATGGTGCAGATGTATTATATGAGCTACAGTACCGTTCAAAACTGTTTCCATGTTTCATGAAAATTGTTCTTTCCAACATATTTCTTATAAAACGTAATATTTTCCCAACATGTTATATATCGTTTTAAAGCTTGTTTAATAAGCTATTTAAAAATGATAAGCAACTTTGCAAAATATTTAATTAAAGTAGATTTTTTGCTTAAAATATACACTGTCACATGGAAACACTTTTGAGCTAATAATTGTTTTTCCAAATTTTGATGCATAGCAGAACAAATTGATTAAAGTTTATTTATTATAGTAAAAAGCAAGTAAAATATTAGATAAAAGCACATAAATTAAGTTGCTAGACATAGTTGAAATGTTTAAATAAGAATGTCAAATCACATGATAAATTTTCATATAATTTTGCAAAAAATTACTGAATTAAAGCCAAATGTTGTGATGTTTGCATCTATACAAATGTAATTTAGCTTATTAAATCTGAAAAACAGTTTTTAATTGTAAATAGAAGCATTTGAAAGCAAAAAAATTGATAAGATTTCATGGAAACACTTAAATTTTCTTACTTGCAAACACAAATATTCAAAAATTTTTATTACTTCCTCCACTTCAATCAACTTTAATCGCTTTTTCTGATAGATTTTATGTTAACAAAGAAAACCATATATGATTTATGTAGTCATTGTGAGAGTAAAAGGATTTTTTTTACAATTTTGTTGGTCAATGACAGCCACATTCAAAATTTTACACAAGCATTTCCAAAAATTCAATTATTTTACGTAAATATCGACTTAAGACAACGCAAAATGATTAAAATTATTTAACAATCCAATTCATATTAATAAATTGTCATATTTGACTATCTTAAGTCGATATTTACGTAAAAAAATTGAATTTTTGGAAATGCTTGTGTAAAATTTTGAATGTGGCTGTCATTGACCAACAAAATTGTAAAAAAAATCCTTTTACTCTCACAATGACTACATAAATCATATATGGTTTTCTTTGTTAACATAAAATCTATCAGAAAAAGCGATTAAAGTTGATTGAAGTGGAGGAAGTAATAAAAAATTTTGAATATTTGTGTTTGCAAGTAAGAAAATTTAAGTGTTTCCATGAAATCTTATCAATTTTTTTGCTTTCAAATGCTTCTATTTACAATTAAAAACTGTTTTTCAGATTTAATAAGCTAAATTACATTTGTATAGATACAAACATCACAACATTTGGCTTTAATTCAGTAATTTTTTGCAAAATTATATGAAAATTTATCATGTGATTTGACATTCTTATTTAAACATTTCAACTATGTCTAGCAACTTAATTTATGTGCTTTTATCTAATATTTTACTTGCTTTTTACTATAATAAATAAACTTTAATCAATTTGTTCTGCTATGCATCAAAATTTGGAAAAACAATTATTAGCTCAAAAGCACTCAAAAGTGTTTCCATGTGACAGTGTATATTTTAAGAAAAAAATCTACTTTAATGAAATATTTTGCAAAGTTGCTTATCATTTTTAAATAGCTTATTAAACAAGCTTTAAAACGATATATAACATGTTGGGAAAATATTACGTTTTATAAGAAATATGTTGGAAAGAAAAATTTTCATGAAACATGGAAACAGTTTTGAACGGTACTGTACATTGTCCAGATTTAATATCGACAATCCTGAATTCGGTATACGTCCCGATTTCAGCTTTGAAAAAAGGAAGCAGACCAAATTGTCCAGCAATTTAAAATCAAAATAGGTTTTAAAAAACTGAACATTAAAAACTTTTGTCCCTTTTAGCTCACATTTCCCAATTTTCATCTCATCTCATCCAAATCTTAGCATCAGAATTGACATTGATCCGCATCTATTATCTCAAATCTTTCAGGAAGCAAAACAAAATTCATTTTTCATTCATTTCCTTATGCTTTCACGTGGTATGGATGTAGGGTGACTGGGGGTCGGAGATGAAACAGTGAAAATGTCAAGGTTTTTTCACATTTTTTTAAAGCTTTCAATTTTATTTTCATCATCTCATCATTTTTGTTTTGTTGCTTTTCTATTCTTGTCTTGGTAATGAAAATTAATGAAAATTTTACAGTCACTGAGTCGGTGTTATCTTTTTTTGGTCGTGGATTAGATGATAAGGGAGTTGGGAGATTGATTTGGGGATTAATTATGGGAAGTAAGGATGGATCAACTAAATTCGCTTACATCGCTTAGGTTTTCATGTAGATTTGTTGTCTCTTATTCTGTCAATCGTCTTAAACATGTTGTCAGTGAAAATTTAATCAAATTTGGTAATTTTCAAATAAAGGATATCAATTTTGATTGATTGATTTCATTATCTTTGGTTAGTTTTGTGAATAAATTATCATAAAATCAATCAAACTTAGTTCAAACAAAGTAAAATCTCTTGACCAATCAATCAAAGCTATTTTTCAAGTTTTGATAAGTTTAGCTAATTTTTGTTGATCTTTGTCTGAGATTTTTATCTTTTTGGGTATCAAAATGCAGGAAATACAAAGTGGTCAATCCATTCTGTATCAAATAAGGAGTTTTATTAATTGTATTTTAGTTGTTTGGCTATTAAGGAATACTAGTGAGAGGCGGAAGGGTTCAATAATACCCAAGAAGAAGGCGAATAGCCTCAAATTGTTGACTTCAGGACATAGTGAAGCTGGTTCGAAATTAATTTTAATTAGATAAAATTCTTCACTTAGCTTTAAGCCTAATACAGTGTAGTCATGTGGTTTTGATGAGATTAGGGGCATAGATTGATATTTGCTCGAAGAACTTTTTTCAAGGATATAAAATAAAAGTCGAAAATTATAAGTTTTCCCTTAAAAAATATGCACTCACCGACAGAATACACCCTTTGGTTATTCTAATACTTTACTGGACAGAAAAGTCACGTAATCAAGCATGAATTTGTCTTCAAAAATCCGTTTATTTAAATTCCTTTCATATTTTTTTGAACCATTTCTAAGTCGTTGTTTAATAAATATTTAAAATGTACACTTTTTAGCATTTTCTGACTTCTAGGAATTGTTCAAAATTTCTAAAGTTAACTTTTTTTCAACAATTTCAAATCAAAATTAGATTTTTTTATCTTATTTTCTAAAACATTTCCTAATTTCAAATTCCAAACCTTTTTAAAAAGTTTCTTCAACCAAATAGTCCATGCTTTCCTCATTCTGGTTGCTGTTCTCGTTGCTATCAGTATTTCTATTATTGTGAATCACGACTCGACTGCTCGTCCTGGCTGGTACGTACTTTCCGTAGCCCTGATGTTGACATTGGTGAGTTTTGAATTTTGTAGAGTTTTGTGACAATATTTTTGAAGTTTGGCAAATTTTTGTAAATTTTTTGATTTTTTGAAGTTTTTGGAAATTTAAAATTTTGTTAAAAATTAATTGTAAAATATTTTAATTTATATTCATGCAACATTGTCGTATAGTTTTGACGCCATTTAGTGTGATTTTGTTGGTTGACAGGAACAAAACAAGAACAGGAAGAAACAAGAGAAAAAAAAAGAAAATTATTAGGAACAGTTTAATAAAATATAAAATTTAAAATATTTAAACAGTCGACATCGAAACAACGAATATTTTTTTTCAACTTTATTCGAATAACAGCAAACATTTAAGCTTCAACACTTAATAATGTTTAATTTGGGGAGAATTCAAAAAGCGAAATTTTTAAAAAAATGTGAAATAATTCAAATGTAATACACTAATTGGTTAATAATTATTATTTGAAATTTCAAAGAGTTTCAATATTTTTTAAAAAAAATATTAATTTTAATAGTTAAATTTAATATATTTATGTGTCAAAATATGATATATTGTTCAAAAAATATATTTGTAAAATTAAAAAAAAATTGAGTATTTTAACAAAATCTACAAGGATTATGTCCAAGATAAAAATTGAGGATAGAAAAAATATGTTCAAGTTAAACATTGAATTTGGTATTTTAAAAAAATGTTAAAGCATTTTCAATCCTCACAAACGACATCAAAAATATCAACAAAAATTAATATAAAAATAATTTTTTTACAAACCACATTCCAAATACACATTCCGTCAAAAAGCAATAGTAAGGTTTAAAAATATTAACAGAGCAGCATGAAAGGCATAAAATGTCACAAAACTTTCTTCACAATTGATACAAAAATTAAGAAGAAATTCAAAATTAAATTTCAAAAAAAAAACACTTAAAAAATAATTTTTTGTTTGACTTTCAAGCTGAAAAAGAAATTTAAAATAAAAGTATTGCAGAAAAAAAATTTAAAACGTTTTTTAAAAAGACTGAAATAAAAATCAATCGAAAAACTTAAAAAAAGGAATAAAAATTACAAACATTTTTTTTGAATATCCTTAAAAAGGACTTAAATTTAACAAATAATAAAATTTAAAATTCTTATAATTGAAGCTTTTTTTACATAAAATGTACACAAAATATTTAACAAAATGGTTTTTAAATAATTTTATTTTCATTCGCATTAAAATTTATTACCTTTTGGGTTTTTTTCAATTTCATCAACAAAATACAAACAATGAATCTTCATTAAAAATTCCAATTTACATGCTTCAACGACTACACAAATTTAACATTTTTTTTACAATTAAACAAATTCATTCAGAAATTTCTTTTGATTTTTTGCAGTTTTCGAAAGCCTTTTTTAAAGATTTGGAGAAAAAGTAAAGTTTGATAAAAATAGTTTTGAAAATTTTTATTAACAGTCAATTTGCAGCATTCAATAAAATAATCAGGAATTAAATTTAATGTGGAAAAATTGAAGAAAATTGAAAAAACTTTAAAATAAAAAAAAATTGCGAAACAAAAATCCAAATATTTTAAAAAATAAAATTCAAAAACTTTGATAAGTAATAATTCAAATATAAAGAAAATTTAAATTCAAAAATTTTGTAAATTATATACTTTCAATTTCCTTCAAAATTGTCCAAAAAAACAACGCCGAAAATACAGAAAAAAACAATTTTCAAAAAAAAATCTTCATTTCAACAACAAAAATTCATTCAATTAACAAAACAAAATATCAGAATTTAAAATTGCAAACCTTTTTCTGTATTTTTTTATAGGATCAAAAAAATTATTTTCATTTCCAAAGTTTCAAATGCAAAGCAAAAAGGTGAGTTTTTTGGTTGGTATCAATTTTATTTTATAAGAAAAATTGGTAAAAAAAGAAAAAAAAATGTTATAAATTTGTGAATAGAAATTAAAAATATTATTATTTTTTAAAGTGAAATTTTAATTATTTAAATTTATGTATTATATTTTTTTTATTTTTTAATGGAAGTGATTACATTTACTACAACACTCAATACTAAAATAATAAGTTTATAAAAAGTTAAAATGGAAGAATAATTTTAACATTAGTAAAGCTAATGAGCTCAAATTGAGTAGCTATGTCTAATAAAATAGATCAGTGGTGGCCAACCCAAGTTCCACGAAAAAATTCAAAAAATTCCATGAATCGTACGCCATATGTGGTTTCATCATAGCTTTCTATTAAGGTATGCCGTGGCACTAAAAAGGTTTGACACCACTGGAATAGATAGATGCCTTTTGAGTATAATTTAAAGAAGCTCGATTGTCATTTTTGAAAAACTACTTAACATTTAATGATTGATTTTTGATTAATAACATCAGACTGTTCTACTCTAAGTCTAGATCACTATAGGGTTTCTGTAGCTCAATTTAACTAGTTTTATTAAATTCACTCAATTTCTAAGTTTCTGTTCTAAGACATATATTCAGTTGCTTAGTTTCTAACGCTACCCCTCTGCTAGTTTCAGATTACTTTTTATTTTTTTTTTATTTCAAATCTAAGTAAAAACTTGACCATGCACAACACAAACAAATTTTTTTCCACCAAAATAAATCAAATTCAGACAAATTTTTACAACTTTAAAATTTTCTGCAACTCAAAGAAAACAAAAAAAAACAAAATTTGTTGAGGTGAGAAAAAGAAACTTAAAAAAGTAAATAAAACTTTATCGTGTGTGTATTTTTTTTGTGATCATTTTTGAGGTAGAATTTTTATTTTATTTCATCAAAAAATAAGGTCTTTCTAAGGAAAATTTTCAACATTTTCTATTTTGCTGTTTGGCATGAATTTTGATTAAATTGTGGAATTGTGTCTTTTTCCTGTAAATAAAATAAGAGAATAGAAAAAGTTTTCTTTTGGAAATAAAGACGTGAGTGTGAATAAATAGGTGTTGAATATATGAGAAATGTTAAGGATGTCAATTTAAATAAAATGACAAAAACTTTAAATACAAAAAGCAAAAAAAATTAATTTGTAAGTTAAAATTTGAGTTTAGATAAAGAAAACGTTGACTTTGTTTTAAAAAGAATGAGAAAAATTAGCTATTTAGGATTGAAAAGATTAAAATAATCTCAAACCTAGTCAAAAAAAGATTAAATTTAGATTTAAAGTCGAGATTGAAATTTTAATCAAAGTCTGCTTTACCGACTCTTGTTTACTAGATATTAAGTTTTTCCATGATGATTCATAGAACTAATTCATTTAATCATACAAAAGCTGTAATCAATAGAATAGCTAGAATATATCTTAAAGTCGGCTCCTAATGTTAACAAAAAATCTTCTAAAGCTACAGTGTGCTTTAAAGATCACCCAACACTGTTTTCGAGTTGTCAAAATTTCAATCTCATCAATCATTAAACTACACAAAATTGAGCAAAATACTAGTTTTGAAAAATAGTTGAATTAAAAAACTGTCAAACTCATTAAAAAATCGAATCTAATTTTTAAAACAAAAATCTAGTAAAAATCAATAATGAATGAAACGTGCATGATTTAGGTATTTTAAAGGATTGATATTTTAAATTTGGTTTAAGTTTATAGTTATTTTGGTAATTAAATTAAAAAAACTGTACTTTTCAATGGTATAGCAAAAGTAGCCTGAATAAGACAAGTCTGTTAATCGAGCTTGCTAGCTTGACTCAAGAATGATGATGGATTCGATTTAAATCCAAGACCACATTGGACGCAAGAGTCACATTGGATTTGTATCGGATTTCTATTCGATTAACAGACTTGTGCGTTCGGGTAAGTATTGAATAAGCAGCTTCTTAGTCACAAATTTCAAAGCTTTCTTTGGCATTCCATGAATTAGTTGTTCAAGAATGTCATATCCGTTATTGGGAGATAACTCAAAGGGCTCGAGTTCATCCAGCATTTTCTTGTAACCTAATTCGATAAAGGAACATGGCTAAAATAAGTGAGTGGAATCTTGAGTTCGAATCAAGCTCTTTCAACTTTGACTTTGACTGATATTCAGCACAATATTAGCTCGAAATTAGCTATACCATTAAAATTTTCTAGGATATTTATTCAAATTATTTTTAAAAAAATAAGAATTTTAATAGATTCATAACTTAAACAAGTTTCAATCAATATTAAAGTTTAAAATTTAAAAACAAAAAAATATTAAGAATTTTAAAAACTTGAATTTTGAACTAAAACTCAATAAAATTTGCATTTAAAATTATGTTTAAAATTTTCAAAAGCAAAAAAAAATCTTTCAACCAAAATGAATTTTTCATTAAAACGCAAAAACCGAAAAAGCATTTTTTTTTTTATATAAATATTATTCATAATAATCATTATAAATCTGTCATGTTAACTTAAAATTCTTTGATTTCATAAGTTCATTTGGCGACATTTACCTTGTAGCGTTTTCCGTTACAACATCGACCGCAACATGTTTGTAGAAAGCCAAGCTTGCTAATTCGTGCATGTATTGGACTTGTGAGAGGTGATGGAGAGCCTGGACGTTTCGTTGCACCGTTGAAAGTGTCTAAGTCGGTGAACTCACGATCCTATTAAATTATTTAACATTTTTAACCAAAATTGGACTAAATTAACTTCAAAATCTCACCGTAGCCTTCTCAAGACACTTCAGCAAGTGATGATGCTGCATCTCGAAAATATCCTCATCACTAAGGTCCTCCGAATCAAGTCCTTGTTGATGTTTAAGCAGTCTTGTCTCAGCCAATCGTTTCTTGCATGCAAATGCAGCTGACGAGCTTGCTTTAGCCACACGAATTCTTGCCAATCGAGCCTTCCGCTGTGCTTTTCGCTTATCAGCTCGTTGATTTTGATGATAAATACGTGAAAAGTTAGAAACAATGACGGGTACGGGAAGTGCGATGACCAACACTCCAGACAGTGAACAAACACCACCAACAATTTTTCCAGCTATCGTTTCAGGCACCATGTCACCGTAACCCAATGTTGTCATTGTTACAATTGTATACCAAAATGCTGCAGGAATTGATGTAAAATTGGTTCCATCGACATTCTTTTCTGCATAAAACATGACTGTGGCAAAGATGATAATGGCCATGGCAAGTGAAAAGACGAGAAAACCGAGCTCTGATGCACAAGATTTGAGTGTATAGCCGAGAATTCGGAGACCTTGCGAGTGACGTGAAAATTTAAAAATTCTAAACACTCGAAACACTCGAAGAGTCACAAATGCTCCGGATACGTCGTCATTATCTGTCATGAATAAGCCTATGTAGTATGGCATGATGGCCTGGAATGGAAAAATTGTTAAATTTTCAAAAATATTCTTGAAAAATGATTTATTCACAGCTCATATATATTAATCTAAAAATTATTAAATTCTCTAATGCTAAGCTTCCATCCCTTCCTAATCATCTCCATCCACCCTCCACACAATTTATCATATAACCCTCATAAATCATAAATATTAAGCTTCAAAAATAAACTTTTCATATTTCTCGGATACTTACAACAACATCAATAACAGACATAACGGATCTTACAAATCTCCATCTGTCGGGTGCAGCGAATAATCGTAAAAGATATTCAGCTGTGAAAATCATTACGCAAGCCGTATCGAGGCAAAAGAAAACCACTTTGTATCGTTCACCGCATGAGATTGTACCCGCTCTGCCGGGCCTGTGACCGCATGGAACTGAAAATGAGATAAGAATGGTTTGGCATTAGTTGAATTGTCCTTCAAATTTGGTACTTTTCCAAGCTTTTCTAACCTCCATGCACTGAATAATAAATCAAATTAAACTCACCTGTCTCAATAACATTAGCCATAACGGAAACGGCAATAAAGAATCCAGTAACATAATAAAAAACGAGTGCAGATGTTGATGTGTGTGGATTCTCAAACGCTCTCCACATTTTCTCTCTCTTATTTGTCAATGGTGGACCTTTAGCTTCACCATTCTCACTCAACTTATCATCCATTAATCTCTCCTGATTCTCACGCTTACGATCCCTATAATCCTCATAACAGCAGTCACCAATGACATCGGGTAAGATGCCAAAGAATGATAACTCTTCATCATATGACAAAAGACATTCGTGACGCGGATAATGCAATTTACCAGTATGATAATAATTAAGTATGTGTCGAAAGATTTCCGGATCACGATCAAAAAAATATTCACACAAGTCTTCGTCGTAGAAAAATTCTCGTTCCGTTGAGCCGAGCAATGTGTCTGGATATTTTTCCAATGTCGTGCGCCACGTTTCAAAACGCCGACCTGACACATTAATGAGCATTTTCTCATCTTCCGCCTTTCGACGATCCTTTTTGACCACTGGTGGAGGTGGTAGTGGATTTGCAGCGATTGGTACCCATCCTACTGCGGCCGCACGAGCGAAAGGTAACCATGCTGCCGCCACTGACGCCATCGGCAGAGATTTGAAACGTGACGATGCTACCTCGTATGGTGGCACGATGGTGCGATTTTATAATCACTTGGGTGATGTATGTGGTGAGGGGGTGGTTGGGATGGGGGTGTAATGTGGTTAGTTCCGGTGTACGATTGATGTTAGATGAGATTCTGATTCGTTAAAATGGTTGAAGAATGATTAAAATGCTCTGGAATGAGAAAAAGAATTAAAATTGAGTTAATCAGCATTTTATTTGAATTGTTGTGCGTTTGAAAGGAAATTGAGAGCTTTGAGTAAGTGTAGTCACCAATTTTTGGTCATTAGGCTGGTTTGTATAGCTACCTAGTGTGCTACTTATTGTATTTTAACTGTAGCTTCAGAAGGGTACCCCAACAATCTAGACCTTAGCCAAAAAAGTCCAAACTACCATAACAGCCAATTCACACCTTCCACAAAACAAATTACACAAAACTAAGTTAGCAAAAAGTCATTATAGAAATCTCTGATATTAAAATGTATCCTTGATGTAATAATCCATTCTGTACAATTTTCTAAAAATATCTCAAATGACTTCTATGGAAAAGTTGGTTATCGCAACATTGTATCAGTAACAACAAATTTAACAACTCAGCCCTTTCCTCGATGCTCAGCTAATGACTGCAAACTTCATTAAAACTTTCATCAAATTGGATTTAAAAATATTTATTTTTAAAATAATCTGATAAACATTAGTGAGATGCTGAATGGGATTAGTTGTCATGCGACTATGAAATAAAGATTGTTGAAGGTTTGCTAATGTTTTTTAGGATTTCTTTGGCAATTAGACAGGTGCTTGGTAAAGCTTAAAGAACGAAGTCGATTTTGAATGGATTGATCCAGTTTCATAACACACGGTGGTCAATCCATGAACGAAACCGCACACGGTAAAAAGTTAATATACATTTTGTGTGGTTAATATGTCGACATTTCACGCGGCACATTTTTTTCATTTTAATTGCACTTTATTGCATTTATTGACGACATACTGTCCGGTAATAATTCACATTTTACACTTTTGTATGAATTAATATTATGTAGGATCAAACTGCTAATCTTCAAATCTAGGTTTCAAATAAACTAAGGCTCTCGTTTCGATCTTCTGTAGGCGTGACGTGATACTTTTCAGGTCCGTTCTATCAATATTCCATTCGTGGATAATCTTGTAGCTCTCGTTCCTATTTCTCCCACTACACTTCAAGTTCCTGACCGGTTCCTTAATCCAACGTTGCCCAAATGCCCAATTATGGCTTGATCTCCTACATTATGCAGTCGAAGTATCTAAACTTCCGAAAAAGAACAAATTTGGAAATGACTGGATTCGAACCGACGACCTTCGAGTTACTATCCCAAATTTGAGCCAAGCGCCTTACCTATTCGACCAGCAAGGCACTTAACTGCTTCAAACATGGGTTGACCATAACTGGATTATTCTTAAAGTCAACTCGAGTCTAACATAGACTTATTCGTAGTTGACTCAATTTTAGTCAACTGATGCATTCCAAAATCTTAGTCATTTGATAATCTTAGGACTGAATAAGTATTTCCTTGCTTTTGGTCGTCTTTTAGTAGAGTCGAGACTTTTTGTAAACAGAAACTTACTGAAAAGGCTGTCCAACTTCGCATTTTTGAACGGGACCGTCCCGCTTTTTGATCAAAAATCAGCAAAAAACTGATGGACAGCCTAGAAGACATTGCAATCAAGTGAAACCATCCCCATTGTAAAGGACCTCGCTGTCAGGTTCATTTACCTTTATTCATACAAGAAAACAAAATTGATGAACTGAATTTCGATAAATTTGATCAGTTCCTTAACTTTTATTTTTCCCAAAAACATCCTATCATAACCCCAAAAGAGCCAATCATTTTAAAATTGCATCATAAATTCCTCAAAAACTCATCGTTATTCATGTATATGAGCAATTAACGCAATCATTCAATTTTAAAACTATTCTCGTATGTGTCGATAACTATCAGACATAAAATCGCATGTTCTATAGCAATAATAACTGCTGCATTTATACAAATTTACATACAATTTTACAAACTGAGTCCTTCAATAAGGCTTTTGTGTTAATTGATGTATTTTGAATTTCTATGGAGCTATTGAGGGAATTACTTGAGAGGATTATTGTATAGAAATATTTTAGAAGATATTTCATTTGGGATTATTGGATTTTTAAGGTTATGTTTGAGAATTTTGGAATAAAAGGGATTGGAGTAGCTTCTAAAGGCTTGCTAATAAAGGTATTCAGTGTTTTCGATGTGGATGAGGTCTGCTTTGCCTTCCCTGCAATTTCTGGTCATCAAACTACTTAAATATCCGCAATTCCTTCCAAAATTCTACAATTTTTATTGATAAAAATTATTTTTAACCTCAACAAAAATTCAAATTTAATTTGGTCATCAAAAATTTCCTGCAAGCTCGGACGACATATTCAAATTTATAAGCATGCATAAAATATATTTTTGTTCTGTGAAAACATTTATGACGAACCCAAGCGAACATATTATTTGAATATTCATAAAACTCTCTGTAAAAATGATTTTATATAATAAATTTTCATAATTTAATTTTGATGGACTTTGCGGTTTTGGTTTGGTTGGAAGATCTTCCTTTTGGTTCTCTTTAAATTTCCAAATTTTCTGGGATCATTTTGTTTATTTTAGGGCAAGTCTGGTTTAGATTAGCTTAGTTTTGCTTTATCTTGCTCAATTTTGCTCAGTTTTACTCATTTTGCTCAGATTTGCTCAATTTTGTTCAGTTCTGCTCAGTTTTGCTCAGTTTTGCTCATTTTTGTTCAGTTTTACTCAGTTTTACTCAATTTTGCTCAATTTTGCTCAGTTTTATTCAGTTTTGCTCAGATTTGCTCAACTTTGTTCATTTCTGCTCAGTTTTGCTCAGTTTTGCTCATTTTTGCTCAGTTTTGCTTTATTTCGCTCAATTTTGCTCAGTTTTACTCAATTTTGCTCAGATTTGCTCAATTTTGCTCAGTTTTACTCAGTTTTACTCAGTTTTACTCAATTTTGCTCAATTTTGCTCAGTTTTATTCAGTTTTGCTCAGATTTGCTCAATTTTGTTCAGTTCTGCTCAGTTTTGCTCAGTTTTGCTCATTTTTGCTCAGTTTTGCTTTATTTCGCTCAATTTTGCTCAGTTTTACTCAATTTTGCTCAGATTTGCTCAATTTGCTCAGTTTTATTCAGTTTTGCTCAGATTTGCTCAATTTTGGCATTTGACAAAAATCCATCTGAACTTTACAAATAAAAACCAAAGCCAAAATCAATCCAATCTTCTTTCTCAATCCATTCATAAACATTTCATGTTTTTTTATACTGCAAACCCAAACAACTTTTACCAAAAAAAAAATCCCTCCATATACTTAGTTTGTTTAATTTAGTAGTAAACCAGTCGTATTAATAAAATCGAATGCTATAATTCGGTCCACATACATACATACATACATACAACTCATTTTATCTCTCATTTCATACTCATCCCTTTGTGGCTTAGTAAGCAGAAAAAATGAACTGAAAAAGCAAAAAAAAAAAGATTTCATGAATGCGAAAATCTGAATGGAATAAATGGAAAAGTATGCAATATTCAGTAACTTCAATATAATGAACTTGTAGGACGGATTGTAGTCATGAATATTAGAAATATTATTCTGCTGACCTTTCGGTTTGAGCTTGAATGTGTCAAATTTTTGAAAAAAGAATGCAATTTTTTTGGGGAATTTTTGTAGCCACAAGGAGACGGCTAAAGAAGTAAGGTTAGGCTGAGTAAAGGCTAGGTATAGGTTAGATATAGGTTAGAATTGATAATGCGCCTTAATCATTCGACGTATGATTGTTTTTGATAAACTTCGACCCAGAGTAGCAAATCGTAGATCAGAAACAGTTAAGATTATGCCACAAATCCTTAAACCATACAAAATCACATTAGACGACGACTGCATTCATTAATGTTGGATATTTATTTCGATTTGCTGCAACGGTAAGTACATTAAACTGGCTTAAAAAGGAATTCTGGATTGACCATATCAGGGATACCAAAATGTGGTTCAGAATTGCTAAAATTCAATTCTTCAAGCATCAAGGAACATTAAAAAACATCAGCAAAAATAATTTTTTATGAAAATACAAAATACAAGCCAAAAAATCTATGAACAAGAAAGCATGGCCCACAAAAAGTAAGTCAAAAAATTACGCAAATGTGAAAAAAAGCCCAAAAAGTGTGCGTGACTTGCATGTCTCTGTGATTTCAGCCAAATGGATTTTTATGTAATTTTCATAGAGAATTGTCGACGTGGATTTATTACAAATTGCTCGTCTATGAAATTTTCTTCTTCTTTTTCTGTTCTCTGTGGTCAGCAGTGGCACTTATAGAAACATAATCCACATTCAGGAAGACGTTTTTGTTGTAAAACATCCGCAATTTTCTATTTTTTACTCATTTTTCTTCTTGATTTTTGCCATTGCAGTAAAAAAGTTTTTGTTTTTTAATTTTTTTTGCGTAGATTTATTTCTCAATTACGTTAAATGAACTGGTGAGTAATGTAAGGGGTGGGGATAGCTTTACTTGCAAATTCAGAAGCTATTGTTCTGTTAAAAAATTCAAAGAAAAAATCAAAAGACGAAAATGGTTATGGTCAAAAAACGAAAAAGTCGGACAACTTAAAAATCGGACAATCGAAAATTCGGACAGTCCGACAAACAACACTTATAGCTTAAAAATAGTTTCTTTTTTAAAAATGCTAATAACCTTGAAAATTAAGTTTAAAATGCCAATTTTCTTATCAAAACTTCAACTTTACAACAGAATAAAAACCTTGGCACTCTCTTACATGCAACAAAGCTCAATAAAGGAACAACTTCAAATGAGTATTGCGTGATTATTCTCTGCTATTAAGTAAACTTTCCCACGTAACTAAATTATTTGTTTGCTTTTCACATTTTTCTTGCTGAGCTTCGTCTTTTTTTTTGTACGGGTGGAATTGGAAGTGTTAATGAGAGTTATTCGAGAGAAGCTACAGTTTTTGGCTCATGCAAACCTCCTTCGCTGTTGCTCCTTTTCTTGATTAATTTAATGAAAATGGAAAAGTTTTGTGAGAAAATGGAGCAAAAAAGATTGAAATTTATTACGTTAATGGGGTAAAATTGGAATTTGTTGAGTAGAATTTTTAATTATATAGAAAAAGAAAGTTTCGGATTTTACATTGAATCCATAAATTACGTGAAATTTACATACTTAACTCATTATCTGAACAATTACTGTATTTATATCGTGAAAATATTCAATAATTACTCACGCAATGCATCATAAATTGGTGAATTAAATTCATTAAATCATTGTCAATTACACTTAATAATTGTGTCAATATTGGTCGTTTAATTTTTTTGTGGAGATTTTTAATCGAATTTAATGATTTAAGTGCTTGCATCAGTGCAGTAATTAACGGGATAAATTGTATATGCAAATATACTAAGTGATTTTTGAGAACTTTATATTAACTTTTTGAAAGCTTTTTGGGAATTTTTGAAAAGCTTTTTAAAAACATTTTGAAAGTTTTTTGAGAGTTTTCTGAAAGATTTTTGAGATCATTTTTAAAAGCTTTTTGGGAGCTTTTTGGAATCTTTTTGGGAAGCTTTTTGGAAGCTTTTTGGGGAGCTTTTTGGAAGCTTTTTGGATAGCTTTTTTAAAGCTTTTGGGAAGCTCTTTAGAAGCTTTTTGGGAGCATTTTTAAAAGCTTTTTGGGAGCTTTTGGGAGATTTTTGGAAGCATTTTTGGGAGCTTTTGGGAGCTTTTTGGGAACATTTTTAAATGTTCTTTGAGACTTTTAGGAGCTTTTTGGAAGCTTTTTGGGGAGCTTTTTGGAAGCTTTTTGATAGCATTTTTAAAAGCTTTTTGGAAGCTTTTTAATTATGTTTTAAACAAATTTTTTGACGAGCTATGAGTGTACATATCAAGGGTTTTAAACTAATATTGTAAACCTGCCGATTAGGCTCTTCAATACAATATAATCCTTCCAATAAAAAGAACAAATCCTCAACATCGAAGGCATTTGAATCCAAACCCCCACTCTCACTAAAATCTCCACTCATTATCTACCACAAAATAAATTCTCAATCTTTCTCGCATCATGTCGCCATTCAGATTAAATTCGTCAATTATTATCTCGTGCCAAATGAACTTCTGTGTGACATCCAAAATAAATAAATTGTTCTCTGCTCGCCGAGCAAATCCTGATTGGGTAATGAAGTCGAAAAAAAGACAACTGCGTTGTTGTCTTGGCTCGCTGCCATAATTGCAATGGTCTCATTTAACTTAATAATGTCAGAATCATAAAAATGGCATTTTAGTTGAGTGTGATGAGGAAGTGCTGATGAGGATGAGAAAAATCTTTGCTTGATTTTTTTTTTGAGGAGCATGCCGAATATTTTTTCTGTTGAGATGTTTTTTTTGAGAAAGTTTTGTCAGATGTGTTATGAATATTTTATGGTAAATTAGGCTAATTTAAAGCAATTTAGATAAAATTGAGTTAAATGGACTGAATGAGGGATATTGATGCTTGAATACTTTCATTATTTCAAGGCTAGGAGCTTTTAAGGCTAAGCTCTTATTTTAAGGTAAAGTTGTTGGATTTCGAAGTTTTATTGCTGAATTTTGAGGTTAAGTTGCTGAATTTTGAGGTTAAGTTGTTAAATTTTGAGGTTATGATTCTGAATTTTGAGATTAAGTTGCTCAACTGAGGTTAAATTGCTGAATTTTGAGGTTAAGTTGTTAAATTTTGAGGTTATGATTCTAAATTTTGAAATTAAGTTGCTCAACTGAGGTTAAATTGCTGAATTTTGAGGTTAAGTTGTTAAATTTGGAGGTTATGATTCTGAATTTTGAGATTAAGTTGCTCAACTGAGTTTAAATTGCTGAATTTTGAGGTTAAGTTGTTAAATTTTGAGGTTATGATTCTAAATTTTGAAATTAAGTTGCTCAACTGAGGTTAAATTGCTGAATTTTGAGGTTAAGTTGTTAAATTTTGAGGTTATGATTCTGAATTTTGAGATTAAGTTGCTCAACTTTCAGGTTAAATTGTTGAATTTTGGGGTTAAGTTGTTAAATTTTGAGGTTTTGATTCTGAATTTTGAGATTAAGTTGCTCAACTTTCAGGTTAAATTGTTGAATTTTGAGGCTAAGATGCTGAATTTTGTAATTATGATAATGCATTTGAGGTTATGTTGCTAAATTTTGGGATTAAGATCAATAAGAAATTTTTTTTGCCATATAATTATAAATTTAAGCTAATCAGTCTAAATAATTCAATAATCTAGAAATAATTTAAAAATTTAAAATTTTCCACGCTAATTACCAAAAATTAATTATCCTCAAATTTCCACATTTAATTAAATTATTTTCGCATCACAAATTAAAATTAATTTCTATCATGTTGCTGCAAGCTGACCGAATTCGGTTGAAAACATTGAATTTTGTGAATTGAAAATTCTGACATTTAAATGCGAAATTTCAGAATAAAAGTTCAAATGCTGAAAATAGAGTCAGTTGAAATGAAAATAACGGGAAATGACAGAATGATAGACATGAACGGAGTTCATTTGATGCGCTGGTTTTGAGGTTGAAAAAATAATTCTGAAAAGCATTTGAGGCTTTGAAATGAGGCAAATGCTGACCTACTAATCATGATTTATTCTCTAAAGCTCATTAGATCTCTAAATCCTCAAGAGGCCTTGAATATTTATGCAAATCCATAAATTGTATTCAAATTTTGCATCGCATCAAGGGATTAATAATAAAATTATTTAAAATATATGCAAAATAGCCACAATTGAAGATTTTGTTGTCTAATTATCATAAATAAATTTAATGCAATTGATTTCGGATTTAAAATGCTTGTAAATTTTTGTTTTTAAACTCAAAAAATATTTTTAACCTCAAAAATTGGAAATGACCTATAAAAACAAATTCTAACCTAAATTTAATATTCTAACCTCAAAAACTCTTTTAAGATCCTAATCTTTAAAAACCCAACCTAAAAAATATTCACTTTAACACCGAATTGTTAAAAACATTCGAATTTACACACAATTTTCAAAATATTCACAACACAAAAGTCATAAGCTTCCCATTTTCCAGCACTTCATCATGTTCAGCACAAGTTTCCAATTCGATAAACTTTTTTTTTCGCCTCGTCTCATTAAAAACGTTAAACTTTTATTTTTCCATCGCTTCAAGTTTGACTCAATTTTTTAAAAAAGTTTCATTTTATTTTCCTCTCACAACAATTTGTGAGCACTTTATAAAGCATAAAAATGTCTCGATTGGTGGAGAGAATAAAAAAAAATATTGCAATAATGTCAAAAAATGTTTAATTTATGAGACAGATTAATGGATATAAACTCTTTTATAACACATTTTTCATAAATTATTGGTCTTGGTATTAACAATGGAATGAATTGTGGGTTGAAGATAGAGATGGAAAATATGGTTTTTGAGTGGGAAGTGCGAGGAGCTGTCAGTTGTGAGAATAGATGATGTGATGGAAAATATGATAGAATTATGAAAAATTTGTACCTAAACCACAAAATTCAGCAACTTAACCTCAACATTCAGCAACTTAAGCTTAAAATTCAGCAATTTAACCTCAAAATTCAACAACTTAACCTCAAAATTCAGCAACTTAAGCTTAAAATTCAGCAGCATAACCACAAAATTCAGCAACCTAAGCTCAAAATTCAGTAAATTAAGCTTAAAATTCAGCAATTTAACCTCAAAATTCAGCAACTTAACCTCAAAATTCAGCAACTTAAGCTCAAAATTCAGCAAATTAAGCTTAAAATTCAGCAATTTAACCTCAAAATTCAACAACTTAACCTCAAAATTCAGCAACTTAAGCTTAAAATTCAGCAGCATAACCACAAAATTCAGCAACTTAACCTCAAAATTCAGCAAATTAAGCTTAAAATTCAGCAATTTAACCTCAAAATTCAGCAACTTAACCTCAAAATTCAGCAACTTAAGCTCAAAATTCAGCAAATTAAGCTTAAAATTCAGCAATTTAACCTCAAAATTCAACAACTTAACCTCAAAATTCAGCAACTTAAGCTTAAAATTCAGCAGCATAACCACAAAATTCAGCAACTTAACCTCAAAATTCAGCAAATTAAGCTTAAAATTCAGCAATTTAACCTCAAAATTCAGCAACTTAACCTCAAAATTCAGCAACTTAACCTCAAAATTCAGCAACTTAAGCTTAAAATTCAGCAATTTAACCTCAAAATTCAACAACTTAACCTCAACATTCAGCAACTTAAGCTTAAAATTCAGCAGCATAACCACAAAATTCAGCAACTTAACCTCACAATTCAGCAACTAAAGCTCAAAATTCAGCAAATTAAGCTTAAAATTCAGCAATTTAACCTCAAAATGCAGCAACTTAACCTCACAATTCAGCAACTAAAGCTCAAAATTCAGCAAATTAAGCTTAAAATTCAGCAATTTAACCTCAAAATGCAGCAACTTAAACTCAACATTTAGCAACTTAGGCTTAAAATTCAGCAATTTAACCTCAAAATTCAGGAACATAACTTTAAAATTCAGTAACTTAACCTCAAAATTAACCAAATTAAGCTTAAAATTCAGCAATTTAACCTCAAAATTCAACAACTTAACCTCAAAATTCAGCAACTTACGCTTAAAATTCAGCAGCATAACCACAAAATTCAGCAACTTAAGCTCAAAATTCAGCAAATTAAGCTTAAAATTCAGCAATTTAACCTCAAAATTCAGCAACTTAACCTCAAAATTCAGCAACTTAAGCTCAAAATTCAGCAAATTAAGCTTAAAATTCAGCAATTTAACCTCAAAATTCAACAACTTAACCTCAAAATTTAACATTTTTACAACAAAACTTTGCAACTTAACCTCAAAATAATTTTATAAATTTTCCATGTGTTCAACTCGCGTGTGTTCATCATAAAAGCACAAAAATCCCACCCCAAATTTTATTTCATAAACACAGTTTTTTTTGCAAAGCACATCTCATTCGCGCAAATTTACTGCAAACAAAAGAAAATAAAATAAGCAATTCCAGCAGATCTCACAAAACATCGCAGAGACATTAAGTATTCACAAATTATGAGCAAAAAGGTTTTCGCAACAGACCGAAATAATAACAACTTTCAATGTTTTACGTGCTGAAGTTTCACAAAATGAAAAACACGAAAAGTTTTATTGAAAATAAAAATGAACAGCAAAAGTTGAAATTTGGAGCTTTTGGCAGGTAAGGATGATGTTTTGTTAAATAATTGAAAATATTTTAGGTCTATACAGCTCTTAACAGAAGACTTCATAAGTGAATGACCCCAAAATGCTATGTTGCCAGATTTTCCATCAAAGATGACCTTTTCAGCTTTTTTTCCACAATAATTTGGCCAATTTAACCTCAAAAAATGTCTGATTCTCATCGCTCAATCTACATTCCAACAATTTCATCCAACCTTTCTCATCTTCGTCAGTTTCCTTTCATTTTTGACATTTGTACGTTATCAAATTAATGTAGCAATGATGAGAGATCTGATGAAGCCTCATGAATGCTTAAACAACTGAATTATTTCAGCAACATTGAAATATCAACGACAGTGAAGCTTGAACATTGTCAAAAGTTTAACAGCTGTGAGTTCTGTGTTGAGGAATTTGATGTTGAAGTAATTTTTGGATGGAAAATAAATTTATGGTTTGAAAACAATTAAGTTGGGAAAATTACTTTAACGAAGGTCGTTTTTGGATGAAAACTAATTTTTGGGAGGATTTTGAAGTAAAGGTGCATTAAAGTTTGTCATAAGTGATAAAAACTGGCAACGTAGCATTAACTTTGGTTAAATTTGGATAAAAATTGGCAACGTAGCATTAAGTTTGGTTAAATTTGGAATAAACTTGGCAACAACGAACAAAATTTGGTCAAGTTTGTCAAGTTAAATTTGAATAAAATCTGGGAACATAGCTCAAAATTTCCGTAAAATCTGCCAACATAGCCTTCAACTTGAACATCATTCATCATTCAAAATTTCAATTTAATCTAAATTTTCTCATTTTCCCATCCATTTCCACGTATTTTCATCCAACGTCTTCTTCTTTATTCGTATGCAAATTCCATTTTCATATTGTCGTCATTTCCTTCTCGCAAACATTCACACTAAGAGTAATAAAAGCGAGAAACCTTATGCTTCGATGCTTCGTAATGATCTCTCAGCAGAAAAAGAATTATTTTATTTATGCAAATAAATGTTTGCTGCTTATTATGATCTTGTAGGTGCCTTGAGGAGACTTTTGTGGGATTTCTTAATTTTATCGAATTTCAAAATAAATTTGACAACATAGCGCAAAATTTCTCAACCAAATTTAATAATTTTTGTTGATAAAGTCTGGCAACATTGCACAATTTAAACCAAATTTGGTAGAAAAGCTTGGCAACATAGCACAATTTTAATCAACTTTCATATGAAATTCTGGCAACATTGCACAATTTAAACCAAATTTGGTAGAAAAGCTTGGCAACATAGCACAATTTTAATCAACTTTCATATGAAATTCTGGCAACATTGCACAATTTAAACCAAATTTGGTAGAAAAGCTTGGCAACATAGCACAATTTTAATCAACTTTCATATGAAATTCTGGCAACATTGCACAATTAAAACCAAATTTGGTAGAAAAGCTTGGCAACATAGCACAATTTTAATCAACTTTTTTATGAAAGTCTGGCAACAAAATACAAATTTGATAGTAAAATCTGGCAACATTGCACAACATACTCCAAATTTGATAGGAAAGTCTGACAACATAGCTCAAAAATTCCCTACAAATTTATCTCAAGGAACCCATAAGCATATGTGTTTATGTTTACATTTTTCCCCGTCAATTCCATATGAGAACCTCTCACAAGAGCGTGCAAGAAAAAAAAATCCCTGAAAAAGAAGAAGAAAAGCAGCGAAGTTTTTGACATCTTCAGTTTTCATGCATGAAAAAGTTTTGTGAAAAGGAAAACTTTCTGTCGTTTGGAGCATACGGTGCGTCTTTATGTGTCTTGAATTTTAAAGAAATAAAAAAAAATGAACAAAAAAGGGAAACGAAGGCACAAATTGCGAGGGTGGGGAGCACGCAAAACTTGAAAAGAATGACGATTTTTATGAGTTTCGAGAGTCACAAAATGATAACGATGATGATTCTTTGAGTGCTTTAGTTTTTATTTTCAGAAATTTGCATTTGATGGTCATGAATAGGAATGAATGCACAAGTTGAGGTAGTTTTAAAGTAAAATTTCGAGCTGAGTTGAATCCACCCAAATTTCAACATTCTCTCCTTAAACGACCACAAAATATGGAATAAGACATCATAAAACTAATCCACACATAAGCACATGGAGTAATTTTCTTTTGTCATTATTAAATCAATTTATTGCTCATTCAATGGAGAAACAATCTTTTGATATTTTCTCTTTCATATCAAGTGCCAGAAAGAGTCATCAACATTTTAGTCATCGTTGGTGCTTTATGACAATGTAAAAGAATAAAGAAAAGTTAAAAAGCTTATAAACGTACGAAATGGTTTGGAGCGCATTTTGCTTTTTTTGTGATGGTCCAATTTTTCGCTGACCTTCTTTTCTTTTCAACAAGCTGAATTTCTTCAATCTGAGCTTCAAATCTTCAAGCTGAGCTTCAGATCTTCAAGCTGAGCTTTCACTCATCAAGCTGAGCTTCATTTCAAGTTGAGCTTTAGATCTTCAAGTTAAGCTTTCACTCATCAAGCTGAGCTTAATTTCAAGTTGAGCTTCAGATCTTCAAGCTGAGCTTCAGTTCTTTAAGCTGAGCTTTTATTCATCAAGCAGAGCTTTACTTTTTTAAGCTGAGCTTTAGTTCTTTAAGTTGAGCTTCAGTTCTTCAAGTTATTCTTTAGTTCTTTAAGCTGAGTTTCCATTCATCAAGCTGGGCTTCAGCTTTTCAAGTTTTTCAAGTTGAGCTTCATTTATTCAAGTTGAGCTTCAGTTTTTCAAGTTGAGCTTCAGTTTTTCAAGTTGAGCTTCAGTTGGTCATTGTGACATTCCAAAACCTATATTCCCCCATTTCCAACTCATGTTACATCAAACATCCAACAAAAAATGGAATCAATTTAGTGACTGAATGGAACAAAAACTGCTGAACAGACCAAACATAATCGCATGAATATTGATCATGATTTAAGAGTCATTTTGTAAATCCATATACACTCAATTTCAATAGACGTGAGCATTTTATGAACAATATGAAAGTGCTTATTGGAAATTGCTTGTTTTAGTCCCTCTGCCTTCACATGTATGCAATTTCTCATGTCGGTGAATGCTCACAATTGAATGTTGTATTTTTTTTTGATCGAGATCACTTGGCAATTTTTGATGCATCAGCATGAAAATAATGAAAGGAATTAAGGAGGCTTTTATGGATGGTTTACGGGACAATTAAGAATTTATTTCATGGATTTATAGAGAATTTTGAACTTAAATCGTGAAATGGTGTACAAAAGGATTCAAATTGAGCATGTCAGGGATTAAATGTTGATGGTTTGGATAGAAGATGGGGATTAATGTGCTGCATATTGAAAATTGAGGAAGTAGAGCTTATATTGGTTGCTTTAAATGTTATATGGCTACAAAAATGCTATTATGGAGAAAATATTAAGCTTGAGAAATTGATGAGTAGAGGCTAAGCTTGAGCGACGTTAAGCTAGAATTTCACTTAGCTTTAGTGATGCTCAGTTTGAGTGATGCACAGCTTTAGTGATGCTCAGCTTTAGTAAAGTTCAGCTTTAGTGACGCTCAGCTTTGTAAAGTTCAGTTTTAGTGATGCTCAGCTTTAATGAAGTTCAGCTTTAGTAAAGTTCAGCTTAGCTTTAGAGACGCTTAGCGTTAGTGTTAATCAGCTTTAAAGACGCTAAATTTATAGACGCTCAGCTTTAGTGATGCTCAGATTTAGAGAAGTTCAGCTTTAGTGACGCTTAGATTTAGTAAGGTTGAGCTTTAGTGAAGTTCAGCTTTAGTGACGGTCAGCTTTGTAAAGTTTAGTTTTAGTGATGCTCAGCTTTAATGAAGTTCAGATTTGGTGATGCTCAGCTTTAGTAACGCTTAGCTTTAGTGTTAATCAGCTTTAAAGACGTTAAATTTAAAGTCCTCAGCTTTAGTGAAGTTCAGATTTATTAACGCTTAGCTTTAGTGATGCTTAGCTATAGTGACGCTCAGCTTTAATAATGCTCAGCTCTAGTAACGCTTAGCTTTAGTGATGCTCAGATTTAGTGAAGTTCAGCATTAGTGATGCTTAGATTAAGTGATGCTCAACTTTAGTGATGGTCAGCTTTAAAGACACTAAGTGAAGTTCAAATTTATAAACGCTCAGTTTAAGTGATGCTAAGTTACTGAATGCTCAGCTAGAGAAATCCTTAGATAAAAGAATTAAATGCCAAAAGGTTTTATTGTAATACGTCCTTACAATCTCTTATTAAACATCAAAACCACAACTAATAAATCTCATTTGTCCCCATTTCGGTATCAAAATCAATCAACATATTTCATTCACTACAAACTGTCCATTAACATCCAATGCAATTTCAATCATCATCGCAATGAAATATTAACAACAATTTACCGATTGCATAAACAACATTCAAAGCTATTTAAAAACTGAAGCTCAGCAAAAACCAGCGAGGAAAGCGCGGAAATGAAGTTAAATTTAATTGCTCGCATTTGAGCACTTCAAGGGTACTTGTGATGTAACTACATTCATGCGAGTTATTTGCCGTTCCTCACTTAAAAGCAATTACTGTTTCAGCAACTTTTTCAAGTGAGAATTTTTATGAATTTTTCATGAATCACTTCAGTGTGAGTCGGGTTGGAAATGTTTATGCTTTATTGGATTGTAATTGGGGACATGAAGGAGGTATGTTGTTGATAATGATGACCAGAAGTTTAGTTTTGATGGAAAAATGTCGTAACTTAATTACAAGAACTGCCAGAAATAGAACGAACTAAAATAAGAATGCCAAAAATGTAAAGAAAACTCATAAAAAGTCAGCAAAAGGTTATTCAAACATTGTAAAAAAATCTATATTGTGAAGAAAAAGTAAAAGCAATTGGAAAATGAAGAAGGAATTTTTTTTTCTCGTTTTTTGACCCCCAACCTACTCAGTTTTCTGCTTCTTGTAGTAAAAAAAATATAAAGAACTTCATGTCTTATCTCACGCCTATCTGTGTCGTTAACGAGAACAAACACTTTCATTTTCTTTTTAGTTATTTTTTTGGTGCGTTTTTTTTCAGTTTAGCATTTCTAGACGAATGAGTATTAAGATTCCTTAGAGCGATTTTGTTGGGTTCTGGCAACTTTTTTACGAGTAATCTTCTTGCTTGCTTTAAGAACAATTAGAGATTAAGAAAAATGTTGGATTTAGAAAAAGAATTACAATTCAAATTGGAGCGAAGTTGGTGAACACTAAAATTAACCTTAAAATAAAGTGAACTGATCATGAAAACAAACTGAACGTATCCCTAAACTGAACTTTTCCCCAAAAAAAATAACAGGATTCCTCCTGCAATATAAACTAAACAAATCCCAAAGATGAACTGAATGTATCCAAATAAACACGAGCTTATCCAAAATAACACTGAACATATACATAAAAAGTGAACTGAACGTATCCTAAAATAAGTGAATGTTTCTTAAAAATTAACTGAAATAATCCTTAAAAATAAACTAAATGTTTCCCAATTGAAAACTTATCCAAAATAACACTGAACACATCCAATAAAAGTGAACTGAACGTATCCCAAAAATGAATAAATTAATCTAAAAAAATCATCTGAATTTATCATTTAACAAAAACTAAACATGTCCCAATAGAAAGCTGTTATTTTTCTTAACCAAACTTAACGTAGCCAAAAATTGAGTTGATCTTATCCTTAAAATGAAACTGAACTTATCCTTTAAAAACGAAACTTTTATCCAAATTAAAAGAATCAATATAAATTGAATCTAACCTTAATCTTGAACTGAATTTATCCCAAAATAAGATTTTAACCTCAAAGTTTCAAAAAAATCTTATCCTCACAAGGGTTAAGCGTGTGTCAGACTTCCTCATTTGCTTCATTTTTTTTTTCTTGTTCATATTTTCCCTTACTATTCATATTCATTCGCAGAATATTTAATGTTGTGTTGTTTCTCCCCGAGCGTTTTTCGACCTTATCTTGATTGTCCTCATTTGTTACACATTCGCACTTTTTTTTAGCTCAGCATTGGATTTTCATTGTTCGATACAATATTTTTTACTCTGTATTAAAATTGATGAGCTTCGATGAAACATTTGAGGGAAAAGAGTGGAAATGATAACAATCTTTAGTTTATGAGTGGGATGAGATCAGTTTAACAAACGTTGTGGATTTAGTTGAGTTAAAAATGGTTTTGATTTATTTATCACAAATGGGATATGTTCAGTTCAATGATTAAAAAATAAGTTCAAATAAAACAAAATATGGATGAGTCTAGTTCAGTCAATCAAGAATAAGTTCAGTTAAGCATAAAGAGGATTAGTTCAGTCCTCTGCAGTAATTTTGCTGGATTATTGAATTGAAAAGGGAAAGGGACAAGTCCAGTTAAAATGGAAATGGGATAAGTTCAGTTCACAATCTAAAAAAGTTAAATTCAGTCAAAGAAACTTAGGATAAGTTCAATTGAGAAATCTTATCAAAAACAACTTTATAATAGAAAATTTCCATAATAATTCTTCGAGTCTTATTCAAAATACTCAAGAAAAGTCAATCAACTTTCAACAACATCCTCAACTATTTCTCGTACACTTTCTCCTATCACGATCTTAACATTCAGCACAAAATAGCATGAACTACTCCAGAAATCTCTCAACAACCCTGAACACCACTCGGAACCCATTAAACTTTTGTGTATCTGTTAACATTTGAATCATTTTTTTCCCCTTTCTTTTACTTGAAAAAACTTTTTCTTTCCTTTTTTCGTCATTTTCGTTCCTTTTATGTTGCTGATATCTCACGTAGCAATAAAATAGTCAAGAAGAAGCATTTTTTGTTTGAGAAGCTCACCAATACATACAAAAAGATATAAATACACACAAAAAATGAGAGAAAATGTGAAAACTACGTGCTACATTTAATCATTGTCGTCTTTATGGCATATAAAAATGTTGGATTACGGCAATAGAAATAAGGTCTAAGTAAGAAGAGCCCAGGAAAGCGCAAAAATGAAGAAAATAAAAGCTAAAAAAGTTTGCACGAAAAAAAGATGCAAATAAATGTAGAGAAGAAAAAGGCGGTGTGGAATGGGCTGGGGAAGTAATGATTTAGGGCAGTAATGGACAACCCGTGTGTCGTGAAACAATTGAGGAATTCTCACGAACCGTATGATGTGTACGGTTTTTGTCATGGCTTGCCATCAAGTGTAACGTGGTTCAAAAAAGGTTGGACACCACTGATTTAGGGCGTAGGAATAAAGAAAGAAGAAATATTGACCAGTTTTAAGAATTGTCTAAAACGATACAACTCAATTGTTTAATTGTCCCATGCTGAACTAAACTTGTCCTATTTTAGACTGAACTTATCCAACTTTTAAGTGAACTTATCCAGTTATAAAGTGAACTTATTCAGTTATAAAGTGAACTTATCCTTTTTTAAACTGAAAATTATTAAATTTTCATTTACCTTAATCCATTTTGAACTAAATTTATCCCATTTTAAACTGATCTTGTTCATTTTGAACTAAACTTGTCCATTTTTGAAATGAACTTGTTAATTTTGAAACTGGACCTATTCAATCATCACCATAATAATTCTTTGGATAGAAACTTGAACAAATTGGCTTAACTATCCGAAAAAGAGAATCCAAAAGCTCAACAAAAGGCAAACTTTTTACTCCATAGAAAACTTCCGCTAGAAAATTGATAAGGAATAAAAATGAAAAATAAGCAGCCGTCAAGTTTCTCCGTCTATGTAAAAGAAGCACAAATGAGAGGAAAGAAAAGTTGATGAAGAAAGGAAGGCGAAGCTTATGAAATGAGACATGGGTAAGAAGATGAACAGAATGAATAAAAAAGTCATTATTTTGCACAGAGAGAAAGAAAAATATATTTTCTTTCCTTTTTTTGTCACCGATAAGAGAGTCGAGCTGGAAAATGAAATAAAACGAAAAAGGAATTCAAAATTGTTTTTGAAATGGGCCAAGAAAGAGCAAGTGTACGATTTAAGGAGAAAGTATGAAAATTCTTCTCGAAGAACTCGTTCAGTTCAAAATTTGATAAGTTTAGTGTAAAAAGAAATGTTTAAATTAAAAACAGAATAAGTACAGCTTTTAAGGATAGGCTCAGTTCAAAATCTGATAAGTTTAGATTAAGAAGGGTTGAGTTCATTTTAAAATGTAATAGGTTCAGTTGCAAAATGGGATGAGTTCAGTTTAAAATGTAAAAGGTTCAGTTGCAAAATGGGATGAGTTCAGTTACAACACAGAAATTTTTTTTAAAATTGAATAAATTCAGTTACACATAATTTTTTTTGGGAAAATGTAGGATGAGTTCAGTTGAAGGTTGGATAAGTTCAGTTTCTTGATAATATTTAAAATTTGTCTACCGGAAAAATTGCTTTGCTCTTACTTGCCCTCAATTTTCTTCATTTTTTCATTCTACAAAATAAAAGCAAGTAAAGAAAGGAAAAACTTCCCAAAAGTAAAATTGAAAGGCAATGCTGACTAAGCCTTCAGATGAAAAATGACCAAATATTTTCGAGATACAAAAAAAAAGTTGGCCAAAAAGCAATTTTAAATGAAAAATTTCCCCATTCAAGCTACAAAATGACAAACACGTACGAATAAACCTCCTTTTTTGTCCTTGAAATATTTTTATTGTTGTTTTGTTAAATTTCATGGAACATCTCAGTTTGTCATTACCGCTGCCATGACAGTATAAAGTTTTGAGTTTAATTATCCACAAAAAAAATTAATTTAACCGAAGGAGATGAAGAAAAATGAGTGAAAACAGACGAGAATAGCAAGAAGAAGATAATGAGCAGAGACAAAATGTCATGGTGACAAGTTGCAGATTGTGGATGGAGAGCAAGCATGGGAGGCACAATATCTCATTTTTTTTTTGTTGAGAATAATTTCTTCTTTGTGCTCTCAAAACTTTGAAAATTGTGTATTAAGTAATGAAATCTGAGAGCAAATAAGACAGAATTCATCAAGCCTTGTGTTTACTTTTGTAACTTCAAACCTTCAGATATTTTCTAATTGGATTGCTATTTTTAGAATTGACTGAATTATGAGATTGATTGAGGTTGCAGAAAGTACTGGTTTCATTCTGCAAGATGCTTTGTAAATCTTTAATAACTTGGTTTAAAGGGGCAACTGATGATTAGCTCAGGTTTAGCGTAACTAAAAGTCTGGTCAGGTCGAGCGTAACTGAAGATCGATCAGGTCGAGCGTAACTGAAGATCAGGTCAGGTCAAGCGAAATTGAAGATTAGCCAAGGTCAAGCGTAACTGAAGATCAGGTCAGGTCGAGCGTAACTGAAGATCAGCTCAGGTTGAGCGTAACTGAAGATCAGCTCAGATCAAGTGTAACTGCAGATCAGCTTTAGTCAAGCGTAACCAAAGATCAGCAAGCATTACTTAAGATCAAATCAGGTTCAAAAGAGCTCAAAATCATCTCAAATTGAGCCTTTCCCAAAAAATCAAAAAATGTATAAAAATACCAAATCATTCAACTCATTTTACAAATTATCTCTTGGATCATTTAAAGTCTTCTAACCTCTTAAAAAAATTTGCTAGCTACAAAATGCAAATATGCTCAAAGCTAATAGACTACAAGAACGAATGAGAAACTTTCTCACAAAACAGAAGCTAGAAAAACTTCTCACATCCGAGCAGATAAGGCAAAAAAAAATTAAATCGAATAAAAAAATTTCAAACTTTATTTCTTCTCTTTTATTAGATCGGAAATTGAAAAAGCATACAAAATTGAATTGTAGATAAAGTTTTTTAAGTAAATTTGGAATTTAAGGGTATGATATAGAGTGGATTAAGAAGGTTTATTGGAGGATTTGTATTTTTATAATTTTTATGTTGTGTTATTTTAAAGTTAGGGATCTCATTTTAAAGGATGTGGACCCCCTGTTTAAGTATGAGGACCTGCTACAATTGCTATAGATGCATGATGATCATAAATTACAAAATATTGTAATTTACGCAAAAAATTTAAGTGAAATTGCAGCAAGAAGCCCAATAATCATTAAGCTTCCACTTTTTTCAGCACTTCCATTTGGCTCAGTGCTTCCATTTTGCTCAACATTGTAATTTTGTTCAGTGCCAACACTTTTTGAGTTCCAATCTTCCTCAGAATCGGTGAATTTTCTGTCAGATTCATCTTCATGTTCCTGTAAATTATCATCAAGTTCCGACTCTTCACTAGCTATATCAGTAACCACAGCGCAATGTTCCTTAACATTTTCAATCGCTGTTGATATTTCACTTCTCGAATTATATTCAGAATTTATGCAGTCATTGCCTTTGAACCAAAATCTTGACAATTGATGCAAATTATCAAAAATATTCCCATAAATGTGCTTAATTCCATTGTAAGGAAAAGCAATGACTTGCAATTTTGGATTGTGATCAAAAAGTCCTGTTTCTAAAGTTTCAATGCTATTATGACCCAAATAAAGCACAACAAGATCTGGGAATGGCTTCAAATCAGACTCGTGGATCTCAACCATTCCAACTCTATAGAAGTCGATGACTTTGAGACTTTTGAAGATTTTTTCCATGCTTTGTGGGAAATATTTAAAAGTTTTGCCTTCAGCACGAATGCCAAAAACGGTTACGTCAGAGTTTAAGTTTCTGTGGAGTCCTTTAAACGCTGTTATTGTAGCTGACTCTTTTGTTTCTATGTTTGGGTCATTTTCAACTTCACATTGGTAAATGTATCCTAAAATGCCCTGATAATTTCCATTTTCACCATAGCCACAGTTGATCTCAGTCGATGATGATAAGTTGCATATTGTGAGGAAAAAACTGACGAAGATACTGAATTAAGGTTTATTAATGGATTTTAAAAATAAAGTAAAATTAGTTTTAAGGGTGCATAAGAAGGATGTTATTGTCCTTGAGGCACAACCCATCAGATTCTATTGTACCCGTTGGAAAATACAGCTTAAAACTAAGTCTGAACAATTTGCAAGCTCTGCAATCTAAAAAGACCCGAGGATGTCTTAACAGGATCCTGCAATGTACTTAGTCATAAGAGTAATTAAGATGCTGTATAGAAGTCATCCAGATGCAAGTCTATCCTATACAAACCTGGCAAATGAGACTTATTATGTGCCAAAGTCTTTAATGTTGCACTTAAAACATGAACGATGCACCGTGACCAGATTAGGAAAAAAATAACGAGCTTTGAGTCCAAACAAGAGCAGAATTAACGAAGAGTTGGCAGGATTTTGCTCCACTTTGTCACAGTCCTTACTAATCTATACTAAGTCAGATTGTCTATAGATTTTTAAAACAAATATCCAGTGAGATCCAGGTGACTTCCAATGACTAAATTAAAGTTACACGACGATCAAGTAGGACTGAAGTTACGCACGGAACTATTCTATTTAAGCTTCTTAATGCCATTTCACCAAACAAAACTTAAACTTACATTAAATATTTTCCCATAATTTTTAATAAACTTTCAAACTTCAAAATGAGATTTTAATAAATTTGCTTCTAAGCAGCTGAATAATTCATATAAAACTGAGAGCAAAGAATCATTTACTTTTAATTAAATAAAACGAGAAATTGATAAAGAAAAGAAAAAAAAATAATAATTTCAAGTTTATGCGACAATTCAATTAATCGCTTTCAGCGAGGGCACGATAAGGTTTTAAAAATCGAAAACAAACATAAAAATTACTGAGAATTATTTCAATGATTTTTTAAACGTTCTGAGATGATTATTGGAAGTAAATAATAATGCAGTATGAAATCACATTTTGTATTTAACAATATTATTGCAATCTAGATATCCAGTTCCAATTTACTAGGTCAAACTTATTAAATCTTGAGATAGGAATTATGTTTTGCATTAATCACATGCTACTTACAATTCAAGATCTGCATACGTCTTTATTGGACCTCATCGAAAGCCTCAACCACGCTTTTGCTTTTAGCCAAATACATAAAAGCTATCAATGTGGTAATAATGAAGTCAATTGAATCTCAACTTATATTAAGGGATCATTTTAATAGAAATCCAGCTGCAACCTGCCCTAAAATCAATTTACCACACATGAAAAAACACAAAATTGATTGTAATTTTGCTGTTTATCACTTCCAGGAGCCCTAGAAGGCGTTGCTGACATAAGCAAAAATGGCGACAAAATTATTTCTTGAAGTGCCAATTTACAAAAACTCTAAAGTCCTGTCATTTTAGTGCTAGCGAAAGCGGTGAAATAGCATCAGTGGCCTAAATAGTAAAGCGTTGGTATTACTTGCCAAAGGTCCTGGGTTCAATCCCAGGCCAGGCCTAATTTTCGAAGCTCTTTTTCCATTTCACCATTCTAGTTACGAAGCTCGGTTCGTGTGTTGGGTGTAGTATTGATGTCTTTGGCATAGAATATGCCTCCTTTGCTAGGTATACAAGGATATACTAGCATCTAGATGACGTCTTCACGGCATCTTGCGCACACGAATTGTGACTAGGTACATTGCAGGGTACATCAGGTCTTATGACGTACTCGTGTCTTTGCAATGTACAGAGCTTGCAAGTGGTTCGGACCTACTATAAACTGTAGGTCTAAAGGGTGTGGTTCAATAGATTCTGTTTTAATTTGAATCGCAGTGCCTCCAGCTAAAAGGCTGTGCCCTTCACACATTATTATTATTATTATGCTAGCTAATATAAAACATCATTCATCAAAATTTCTCGAAAAATTCCAATTCCTACCAATCAAATTTCTCAAAAAGCACCCAAAAAGCCATGAAAAATGACTTTTCATTCCAACTCCACAGCATATGACGCAAAATCTCCTCATCTTCATTTAAAATTCAGGGCTTTAAGATGAAATGAAAAATCAGAGCAAAGAAGGAACAAAAAAAAATCTGAGAATTGAAAAATGTTCTCGAATGCTCTCCCGAGATGCTCTCGCTTTGTTATGCTGAGTATATTTTTTTGTACAAGAATTGTTAGTGTTTGTATGCGAGACTTATTATGAAAATTAATGATCAACCAGATGGAATAAAGTTATGAAAAATTGAGGATTCTTTTTTTTGTGGGTTGAAAAAGGTTTTGTTGTTGTTGTTATGGAAAAAGGATGGATATTTTGGAAATTTGAGTGAGATGTGATATTGGTGTGGGTGGTAGACAGTATTAAGGCGAATATTCATAGAGTTAAAGCTGATTTTCAACTGATTTTTAATCGGATTGTTGAAATTTGAATAAGTTTTAAGGCAACGGATGTCAATTTTGCTTAAAATTGAATGGATTTGGATGCTTGCATGTTTAAACCGTTTAAATCTACAGAGTTCGTATATTGATTAGCGGTAGAGGTCTTATAAAATATTTCTAAAGGGGACCATTCAAAAATTATTCGTTAAAACTCCGTAGAAAATTGGTTGAAATTCCATCGAAGGGAACCCGAGCGACAAAAAGTTTATATTAACATGATGGCGACACAATGTTGAGTTTCTTTGTTCGTATGACTACCTTATGACTCGTGAGTCGACATAAGTAACAAGTCAGACTAGCGGATTGAGAAATTCAACAATTTTTCACCTTCTTGTCAACATAAACTTTTTGTCGCTCAGGACAAGCTGACCATAAGCTGGGATTTCAAAGAATCCATTCAGTCTTGTATGTTTCTGATTCGTCTAGAAGTTTTATCACTTAATTAATCATTTTTGATCACACCGTAAGCCATGGAATACTCAACATTACACAACAAATAAATCAGAGCACCACAAACCATAGTTTGAGAAGCACTGCTTATATAGCAATCATAAAAAACCACCGAAAGCAAAAAGCTGCAAAATCCAATTCATCATCATCATGATCATCTCTTTGTGAGCTTAACTACCACATTTGTGGTGTAATTTAAACAAAGAAAGTGAATTTCTCTTTGAGATTCAAGAATAATGATGTAAAATGAAAGCTTCAAAGTATGTAAATGAAGATTTTTTCGGATTTACATTTCTATTTATCATTGCATTTCTCATATGTGTTAAAGAGTTTAAAGCTTTTTCGTATTTAAATGAATTTTAAAGAGAGATTTTGTCTAGATTTGAGAGTCATAATGGAAGGATATCAAGATTTTAGCAACACAGAGACATATGAATAGTAATGCAAGCGTAAAAAAAATCAGGATGAACGATATCAAGGCTTGAACAAATGGATTAGATCACTACTTTCATAGAAAGCCTTTAGCAGAGGTGCAGTCAAGTTTTGAGAACCCTCGACAAACTCTAAAACATGGATGCTACACATTAAACTACAAATTCACAGTAACAACCTCAAAATCATCTTTTCTGAATTCCACTGATTGCATTTTCAATAAAAACAGCATTTTTTTTCTTCTCATCATGCCTTGAAGCTCAACGATAAATAAAAGTAAACTTTTACATTTTCAATTCATTTTTTTTTTACTTCAATCTTTATGTATAGCTTGTGTGCGACTCAATTTCCTCTCTTCTTTTATTTACAATTTAATATCCTGGGAAATGAAAAGTACTTACTTGTAGCAAGCAGATTTGATTCACAGTAATGTCGATTGATGAAAAGATTGAATGAAATTGTGAACGGGAAAAGGAGAAGATTTTTTTTTAAAGCTGGAAGAATTTTTTTTTTCTTTTTCTTCGTTAAAATGTGATTTTTTTATATTGAATAAAATTTGTTGTTGTTGAGTTTAGTTTGCATTTCTTTTTTTGATTAAAATGATGAATTTATTCACTGTGAAATGAGATTTTTTTGTGTTTTTTGAAGTTGAAACATTAGACTCAATTCTAATGAGGATAGGATAAGTAAATCTAGGAATCTGGTTCTTAAATTAATTATTCCTTATTTTGCACATTTGCAATATTATTTGAATTTTTTAAAATTGTTTGAATTTTTTAAAATTATTTGAATTTTCTAAAATTATTTGAATTTTTTAAAATTATTTGAATTTTTGAAAATTATTTGAATTTTTTAAAATTTATTGAATTTTTTAAAATTTTTGAATTTTCTAAAATTAATTGAATTTTTTAAAATTATTTGAATTTTCTAAAATTATTTGAATTTTTTAAAATTATTTGAATTTTTGAAAATTATTTGAATTTTTTAAAATTTATTGAATTTTTTAAAATTTTTGAATTTTCTAAAATTAATTGAATTTTTTAAAATTATTTGAATTTTCTAAAATTATTTGAATTTTTTAAAATTATTTGAATTTTTGAAAATTATTTGAATTTTTTAAAATTTATTGAATTTTTTAAAATTAATTGAATTTTTCAAAAATTATTTTGAATTATTTTTAAATTTTTTTAAATCTTTTATAAATTTAATTTAAATTGTAAAATTTTTTTTTAATATTTGAAGTTCAACATTATAAATTCAACATTATTACTTTAATTTTTAAAAAAGTCCTCACATCCTAGACTAGACACCCCTCATCCATTCCTCATTACCTTTCAATCATTCTCATTTCTTACATTTTATATAATTTTCACTTCCTTTTGCAATTTTCACTTTAACATTTTTTTCTTTCAGAAATAAATTTATTTTTATTTTTTTGAATTTCCTTTTGAAATAATTTTTTTCTACACTTCCGAATTTTCTTTTTTCTTTTCTTTTCTTATCACGAACTCACATTTTTTTCTTTTGTGCAATTTTCCTTTTTTTTTTGCTATTCTTTGAGAAACTAAGAAATTACTTCAAATGATGAACGAACATTTATTTTAATGGTTTCAAATGAATTTTATGTTTTCGGTCTTTGCAAGCTTTGTATTATTAATGCAGACACTCAATTTGTTGAATTTTATTGGTGCTCAATTTGTGGGAGTCTGAAAAGATATTGAAAGAATTTGATATTTTTAGATTATAAAATTAAACTTTAAATTAAGAAAAAAATATAACAATGTTAAGTGTGCTCATTTGTACTTAAATGTTGGTCCGGCACCAAATTTAAGTTTTCCTCAAACTTATAAGCAACTTGGCTTATAATTTATCCAAAAAACGTTATTAAAATGCAACTTTAATCTTATATGCGCCATATTCTAGTAAAGACATTAAAGTATTCCCAAAATATACAGCACAAACTTAATTTTCATCTTCTACCTCTATTCAATCTCATCTTAAATCGCTTAATCCCAAAGAGCTACACCCAACCACCATTCGCTAACATACCTCCACACACGGAAGTAAATTAAAGAAACATTTTTGACAAGAAAAAGTAATCAATTGACTCAAAGTTCAACGTGATGTTGCCACTTTCTCTATAAACATGATCCGCTTCCAATATTTCATATTTTCAATATCAATTTCACTGAATATTGCTCAAATACCTCTGAGATTCGAAACGTGACATCGATATTGATACCTTTTATTGGATATTGGCTGTAAGGTATTTAATATTCTTAATCGGCATTTTTTGTTTATATTTCAATTCAATTCATAGATGCTATAGTATCATTGCGTCTCTTCAGCTGAGCGTTCCTCAAGCTGAGCTTTATTTAAGCTGTGAGTCTGTTAGGCTAAGCTTCTATCAAGCTGAGCGTTCCTCAAGCTATGAATTATTTTAGCTGGACGTATTTCAAGCTGTGCGTCTTCTATGCTGAGCCCACATCAAGCTAAGGGTTTCTCAAACTGTACGTCCTTTTACCTAATCGTTCCTCAAGCTGTGCATCTCTTAAGCTGTACATTTCTTAAGCTGAGCTTCTATCAAGCTGAGCTTTTTCCAGCCATGTCTGAACTTCATAGTCAACCTTCACAAAAACAAAAAGACTGCGACAAAAATTATTTTTACACCCAAAAAAGCCCACAAAAAAAAAATCTGCGAAAAATCATACAGCAGCAAAAAAATTATATTAAAATTCCATAATTAACAAAGTGCTTACGTTAATGCTTTTTACTCACGACAAATGTGAATGAACGAGAAAAAAATGAAAATATGTGAAATACTAACGAAGCAATTCAGTTAAATGGAATGCATTATGGAATTAAAATTTAAGACTTTTTTTTTTGTTCGTGCTGAAGGCTCAATTAGGCTCAGAGTGGATTTTGTTTGACGTATTAAATAAGGATTTTTGGATGTTTGTTGAGATGTGTTTTGTGAATTTATGAAGGGATTGTTTTAAAGTGTGGTTTGATACCTGGTTTTACCGAATGTTCGGCTTGATTAATACTTAATTTACAAAAATGATCAGCCTTTGCCTGAGCCATAGACGTATTACAGTATCGGTCAATCTGAAGAACGCGTGCCTTTAAAACTCAGCTTCAAGAATGTTCAGCCTTAAGAATTCTTAACTTCAAGAACGCTAGGTTTCAAGAAAGTTGGGCTTTAAGAGCGCTCAGATTCAAGAACACTTAGCTTGAAGAACGCTCAGCTTCGAAACGCTCAGCTTCAAGATCGTTCAGCTTCGAGAATGTTTAGATTCAAGAACGCTCGGCTTCAAGAACGCTTAGCTTCAAAAATCGCCCAGCTTCAAGAACGCCCAGCTTCAAGAACGTCCAGCTTCGAGAACGATCAGCTTTGAAAACGCTCAGCTTGAAAGTTCAGCTTTAAGAACATTTATATTCAAGGACGCTCAGTTTGAACAACAATCAGTGTTCAGCTTAGTTTGCTAAGTTTGAACTGCCGATTACTCCCATTTAAACCATCTGCTTATTCATATACACTAAATGAGATCAAATAACAGTAATCTTCAACAATAATTCAAGTTATTCACATAAATATTTTTATCGCTAGCATTTCACATTCATTTGCATCTCGTGATTTATCACGCGAGCAACAAATTAATGTCTTAATATTATTTTAATGTAGAACAAAGCGTTTAACAAAGAAATGTTATTGTACTTTGATGAAGAAACAGAAAAGATTGAATGAATTAAAGGTGTTGGAAATTGCTAAAATATGCAGTCGCTGTTATTTATTTTCTGATTTGTACATTCGCGAGGAAAAAAGTCAAAATTTTCCATTTTTATTCATCGAATCTGATTGTCAGTCGCAGAATTGATCAAATTAATTTAATTATAACTTTTCAATCAATTTTTTTTTACTCAATTCCTCTTTGACTTATTTGATTGCATGGCTTCATTTCTATTTTTTGTTCATTATCCTGCTTTGTTCACGCTATTGAAAATAGAATTCGAGGATTTTTTTAGGCTTCACTGATTCATTAATGAAAATTAAATTTCCAATTTTTTATGCTGTCTATGCTTTTTCCATTGGATATTCTCTCATGTTGATTTTTTAATGAAATAATATTTACGAAAATTTAAGATTTGATGTGAGTTATTATGGACATTTTGTCGTTTATTTGTCAGTGTGAACGCTGAGCGCAAATTAAATTTAGTAGTGATCAAACTTATTGATACCTAAGCGAGGTCTTAGCTAAACTTAACGTTGTTAAAGCTAAGGTTTACTCAAGCTGAGACTTTACCAATCTGAGCGTTATTTGAGCTGAGCGTCATTCAGATTAAGCGTCATTTAAGCTGGCCACAATTCAAGCTGTGCGTCATTCAAGCTGAACTTAGTTCAAGCTGAGCGTCATTCAAGCTAAGCTTCGTTCAAGCTGAGCGTCATTTCAGCTGAGCTTCATTCAAACTAAGCGGTATTCAAGCTTAGAATTATAATCGTTGAGTATCTTTTAAGCTGAGCGTCACTCGAGCTTAGCAGCACTCTAGCTGAACATTATTAAAGCTGAGCGTAATAAAGCCCGAGTGATGTTCAAGCTGAACGTCACTAAAAATGTTTGCTTTAGCACTATTAAGCGTTTATCAATCTCAGCTTTAGTAAAGGTTTCAAAAAAAGCGTCCTGTAAATCCACATCATTAACATAACCTCAAACTTCTCTTCATATCATATCTTATTTCCAATCACATCAAACTGTCCTTTTCAAGTTACACAGCCCACTTTTATGTCCACATATTTTTTTTTCATTGAAAACTTTTTTAAAAATAGATTGTCATTCCATTCTGCAATTTAAATCGGTCATTTGACTACCCGGAATGGTCGACAATTTGTCACAACATCTTTGCGTGTGTGTGAGTGTTTATGACATTGAAATGGAAATGAAAGGAAAATACTCGCGAACTTGTTTATTTATTTTTGCACTGCCCGTGAGGATTGTTTTTTTTTATTTTGGAAATACAAAACGATTGCACATTTTAATGAAATTGAATTGAATTGGATTTTTTTTTCTTTGTTTTTTTTTTTGGAGAGCGTTAAGCGGAAATTGAAAAATTAATTTAATCAGAATTGTAAACAGGATGGGATGTGTCGGATATTGAATTATTTAAAAATTAATTAATCGGATATGAAAGTAAACATTTGTACTTTTTGGGTGGGTTTTTTGTGTGCAGAAGTTGATTTTTTTTATTCAGTAATTATGAACTTGTTATGATTTTATTAAAAACAGCAAATTAAAAAGTGATGATTAAGAAGAGATTACGTAATAAGGCTGATCCATTGATCTAATTGACTTAAGCGGCATTTTTGCAATGCCTTGCTAATCAGAGGCGTAGCCAAAATTTTGCTTTATGGAAGTTCTGAAACTTTTTTACGGAGAACCTTTGTAAACTTAAAACTATTCATAAACTGGATCATTTTTTCGATTTATGTCTTCGAGGTACTTAACCCTAGACCACATGAATAAGAATAAGAAGTTACTCTATTGAAATTTCAAATTTCTGGAAGCTCGAGAGTTGAGCTGGAAAAGAACCCCGCCATCCTCAATAATTGAACTATTTCAGATTAAGAGAAATTCAGAGGTCTTTCGTAAATTACGTCAAACTTTTAAAAGAAAGGGGCAAGATAATGGTAGCAGTTCAAATAAAAAGGTCAAGTTTGTGTGAAGGGTTGACGGAAGTCCTTAAAAATGTGCAAACAATTTTTTTTAATTTCTAAGAAAAATATCAATTTTAATTTAATTATTGGTTATAGCTTGGCAGCTTTTGATTTTATAACTATGAAAAAACTCAAATTTCACTTCATTTGTTTCCTTTTTTGAGCTATAAACACAAAACTTTAGTTATATACTGGATTTTTGCAGATTTTCGTTAAGTTTTTGAAATTCATATTAAATTGCTAAGATTGCAACTTAAAATTACGAATAACTTTTGTACTCTAACCTAAAAACCCTTTAAAATAGTGAAAGTCAGTGTCCATAAAAGCAAAATTTGCACAAAAGAAATTAAAATTGTCGACAAAAATGTTTAAAAACGAGACGAAAAAAGAGAAAAAATTATCCATTCTTACTTTCACTTTTCCTCCTTTGTTAATTTTCAATTTATATTCCTTGATGAGTCCACAACATAAAGTTGGGAAAGAACAACACGAAAACACATCAAAAAAAACTTTTTTTTTACTTTAATTAAAATTTTCTTTCACAGAAAATAAAAATAAAAACATAAAAAAATAGATTTTCAGCCACAAAAACACAGAAAATTTTTCCTCATTTTTCACACATTTTTCTTCTCACTTTTGTTTCTTCCCTTCAACCATATGTAAAGGTTCTGCTTATTCTTTTGGCATTAGACAGGAGATTAATCACATTATGAGTTGCCAATTTTTTTATATTATATCCTTTGTCTTTCACTTGTCTGCAACAAGTTTCAATAATTTTCGTAGTTTTTTTTTAATTGCAAATTTATTTTTTTTTGATAAACAATTTTAAATTAAAAAAAAATTGGAATTTTTCTTCACAAAATTATTTTGAACTTTTCACATTTTCTTTTACACTTTTTTGAATTTTCTTCAATTTTTAATCAAATTTTGCCACAATTTTGTGATTTATCCGCCCGAAATTCTTCACAATTCGCCATATTTATTATCAATATATGAAAAAAAATTCCTTCCCTTATTTTTCTTTCTTTTTTTTCTTTTTTTCTTTATCAACACAGAGAAGAAAAACTAAGTTTCAACATCGAGGGTTGAATTACACAGCACGAGTGAACTGAACAAATTTTCCTTTCTGTGATTGTGCGAAATAAAAAAAAATAGAAAAATAATCTTACAAAAAATTCTCTCTTGTTGCTGAAATGTTGTTGTAAAAATGAAAAAAAAAAGCTTTGAGATGATGTAAATGAAGCACTTGGTGTGTTTAAAGTCTATTTTTGAGAGGGATGAAGAGGATTTGAGAGAGAAAATTATTTTCGAAAATGAGAGAAAATTTTTATTATTTTTTTGCAAGGATTTTTTCGAAGTCAATAAAAGAGAGCGTTTGAGAGAGTTATGGAGAAAATATTGAAGTCTCTATGATTCTCAGCGCTTGGGATCTTCTGTTGCTGTCTCCAGCATGACGCTGGATTCGATTTACAACCGGCTCCATTCCTTAGTCATACCTGCTTGACATCGGATTTCTGAACTATTAACCAACTTTTGCTATCTGGGCAAACCATTTCATTGATGATATTTCTGTTTTCAGCCAGCATAGGAATGTTGTAAGCTTCATTTTCAGTAAATATTCTATGCCGAATCACGAACACATGGTTGATGTGCAAGGGTGCGTAACTGAAAACTTAGATTTTGCTCATTTTCGATCAATTTTGATCCTTTTGATCAGTTCTACACCTTTGTTAATGTTTCGTCGTTGTAATGATCACTGTGTAAATTTATATTAAAGGTTTAACAGCTCAAACCCTAGGAATTACATTTGGCTATGAAAAAAAAACATCCTTTTAGACTTCAAGACTTGATCATGTTTAAGCTGAACATCTGCTTGGGTTTTCAGAGGACAGTTAACTATAATTTTCAAAAATAAAGTTTTGTTTTGTTTGAATTCGTCTAGAAAACGGATAAAATTGGTAGACACGTGGGATGTCCTCTATTTTACTTTCAGGTCCTCTATTATTTCAAAAAATATCTGCTCACCCTAATCATGTTAGACAATATACATCATAAAAACTGACGGATACTGGCTTAAATCATGTACAAAATTACTATGGGGCCGTTCACTTATGACGTTTGACATTTAGGGGGGGGAGGGGGGTCAAGGATTTTGTAACAGTTCAAACAATGGAATTTTTCCATAGAATTTTTGTGACAGAGGGTTGAAGGGGGGTCTAAAATTCAGGTTTTTTTTGTGGAGTTCATAAGTGAACGACCCGTTTTCAGACGACAGTCTTCACTTTTTCCGACAGCAAAAAACTTCGAAATAATTTAAAAAGAATCAGCTTTAATAGTTTTAATTTTATAATTAAACCAAAAAATTCTTCTTATTGTTCCTACAGATTTTAAATATTTAGAACGAGAAGACTTTTATGGCACAAAATAAAACAAAATTCCTGAAAATTAATCAGCAAATGAAAAAATAGACATTTTCAATGTGAATTGAAGCAAAAAAAACAAAACTGAGCGAAGCCAATGAAATGAAGCATATTGAAAAGTTGTATGAGGATTTACATAAAGTTGAGAATTCAAGCAACAGTAGGAGGGTGTCGCCTCAGCAGGAGCGTGTTGTACAATTTCAAAGAAGCCATTTAAATGAATTGAGTCAATTTTTATGAAATTTAAACAAGCAAATTACAATCAAAATCATAACTGGGTTGGTTTCAAAGCCGTAAGTAAAATATACGACCACCACTGCGCTAAGACAGCTTTATTGTCATTATGCATTTAAGAAACCAGCAACAAAGCTCCCAACTGAATACACTCTTCTCAGGGGCACAAAAAAACAAACTTTTCTTGAACAGCAATTTTAAAAAATTCATAAAAACAAAACGAGATGAAAAAATAATTAAATTTTTTCTCATCTCAACAATTTTCCTCTTTTAAAATTCATTTTCATTTCCTTCCTCGCTTTGAAGAGTCATTTTGCTTATTCAAAGTAAAAGCTGATGAAAATTGAAAGGATTTTGAGATAATCTTGCTGAAGCTTTCTTAACGACTTGAACTGAATGAGCTTTCTTGTACTGAAATTGAATTTTAATTTATTTCCGAGCAGCATATTGAGGTACATTGATGTATTTAGCGAGAGAGAGCTAGCATTCTGTAGTTTAAGTTGTCTCACATCATTTCGAGGATTTTGCTATTAAGGGAGCGACTTAATGGGGACCTGATGACATTGTTTCACAACTCGGGATTACAATTTTTTGCCGGGTTTTTTTAAATATGGAAAAGTTTAAACATTTTAATCAAAAAATTAAATTTAATCCTCAAATTTAATTTTTGAAGTTAGAAAAAGACTCAAGCGTCCAAATTTTGTAATCTTTATCAGGAATAAAATTGAATTGTTTTAAAAAAATGTCAATTTTATTATTTAAAATTAATATTCTTCTTAGAATTGGTCCTTAATTTTATAACTTTTAAATTAGGTCTCCAAATCCTCAATTCACGAAACCTTCTAATTTTATAATAGCAAACTTGTTGCAAAGCCCTCAAAATCTCACCCAGCTACTGTATTTTCACTGACAAAACCCCAACAAAACTTATTTTAATAATCCTAAAACAATTTGCATTAATTTACCATTTCTTATTCATATGCCTTAAACAATGATTTTAATGAAAGACATCTCATTATATTTTGATGCTATTTTAGTTTGATGTTCTAGCAAATTCTCTCCTCATTTAGATTTCATTTTCTCATATGCTAAATGAGGTTATTTTAGAATTATATGGACTATAATAGTTGAAGTTGGTAATGTTATTGAGCAGTTTGGGTTGATGGCTGAACTCTTAAATAATAACTATCAAATTTTATAAAGAATCAAAACGTAAAACTAAGACTTTTCAACTAAATTTAAGAAAAAATGTGAATGTTATGTAATAATGCGCTAAACTATTTGTGTTCAATTTAAAACCCACATCAGTTGTAAATAATAAGTTTGGTGCACTACATCACTTTATGCCATCTTTTTCTACTAGATAGAAAAACTTCTAGACCAGCATTTGATTTTAGTTAAGAAAAATCAAAGAAAAACTTTTCGAGGTGAGACAAAATGGCGGTTATTCATAAAACATATTCAATTTTATAAATTTCCTGAAAACTAATGTTCTTGTCTTATTACAATCTTCAAAAACAATATGTGTGCATTCATTTCACTAACCAGCCTCAACCCATAGCTGCGCTTTATCTCCTTAACCTATAATAGTTTCTTACTTCTCCCAAAATCTCTCTGTCTTCCAATAAAAAATTCATTTACTCATGTCTTTATATTTCCATATATTATTTCAACAAACACTATACAAATGCGAATATAAATAAATAATTCAGCGACAGAGACGAGAATTTTCTGCTGAAAGAACAAAAAAAATGTCACAAAAAATTTCTTTCTTCCTTTTTCCCGCTCAGCAAGTCGTCGTCTTTATGGCAATGACAGTAATAATGACAATTATTATCATCTTTTTTGTATGAAAATGAGACACAAAAGAATTCTGTGTTTTTGAAAGTCTTCTGTGCCTGAAAAAGCAACTGCTGATGTCCAGCGTAAGACGATGTTGATTGAAATGTTTTTCCAATAAATTGATAATTGATAGCCAAACAAAAACACATGCTTGGTCATAAATTATTTTCATTCATGGACTTAGATTAACGATGCCAATTTTTTCTTTCTTACTCGAGAGAATTTTTTTTCTTTATTTTCTTGTTTCGTTCATGTTTGTGTCTCGATGTCTACTTCTTGTTGTTCTTTGTGTTTATTTTGGAGATTTTCAGAATGGGGTGGTTAAATTATTTGAAAAAAAGAATGTTTTGTTTGAGATGTTAACTTAATTAGGTGATTTGATGTTTTAGTTCTGTTTCGAAGTGTTCTTGGATATCATTTTGTTGTGGTTTAAACTAAAATCTATATTTGGATCTTACAAAGAGAAATTGTTATTTTAATCTCTGAATTTCTCTTCTTAGATTATTCATATCTTACTGCTCTTGGGCTTGTATCGTTCTTCTTAGGTTAGCCTTGGCTTGTTCTTCTTAAGTTAGCCTTGACTTACTCTTCTTAGGTTGGCCTTGATTTGCTCTTCTTGAATAGCCTTGACTTGTTCTTCCTAGATTAGCCTTGACTTACTCTTCTTAGATAAGCCTTGACTTGCACTTCTTAGGTTAGCCTTGATTTGTTTTCTTAGGTTAGCCTTGACTTGATCTTCTTAGGTTATCCTTGATTTGCTCTTCTTTGGTTAGCCTTGATTTGCTCTTCTTAGGTTAGCCTTGACTTGTTCTTCTTAGGTTAGCCTTGACTTACTCTTCTTAGATAAGCCTTGACTTGTACTTCTTATGTTAGCCTTGATTTGCTCTTCTTAGGTTAGCCTTGACTTGCTCTCCTTAGGTTAGCCTCGAATTGCTCTTTTTAGGTTAGCCTTGACTTGTACTTCTTAAGTTAGCCTTGACTGTTTCTTTTTAGGTTAGCATCGACTTGGTCTTCTTAAGTTAGCCTCGACTTGTTCTTCTTAGGGAAGCCTTGAGTTGCTCTGCTTAAATTAGCCTTGACTTACTCTTCTTAGGGTAATACTAGCTTATTTAACCGAAATTGTCACTAAAAACTCGATCAAAATATTATCAATTCACCTCTGGATTCAAAATCTCCCCAAAAACAATACGATATAATCTCACATATAATATCATCACAATTCATGATTAAGCGAGAGCTCGCATGATTTCATTTCTCATTTACAATCATTTCTTTTATGTCAAACTATCGCATTACAACATCGACAATGAGCTTGTTACTCAGTAGCTTTGTAACAACAACAATTGTACAGCAACAGAAATAATGTATGTTTTATGTATGAATGAAAGCTTATTATGTCACAAAATTACAACATAAAGTGAATAATTTAAGTCAAATGAAATGGGATTTTGATAAATATGAGAGAGTAAGAGGATAATGTGTTAGCAACAAGGTTCGTGGGTAGTGAAAAAAGATGGTTTGGGTGATTTCAGGATTTTAAGGTTGTGTTTGGTGATTTTTAAGGTTAGAGTAGGAAAAGATTATCACAGATGGATTTATTAGAATAAGTTTATCAGTATTCACAGTTTAGGTTTTTAATCATGATTTCCAGGTTAGGTAAAAAATTTTGAGGTTAAATTAAAATATTTGGAGGTTAGGATAGCATTAAGAGTATCATATGAACCAACTAAGGAAATTTGAAACAAACAAAGCTAGAAATGGAGTTAATTAAGTTAAAATAAGCCTAACCTAGTCCAAATCTCTGAAAATTATTACAAAATATCGCAAAAACTATACTTAGCCTATTTTAAGTTCCATAACATTTCCCCATAATCTCTAAGAACTCCAACAAACTCTTCTCATGAATGTCTAATCATTAACGCAAATCCCTCGTATAATTGACATCTCAATTCCATCCATTCACAACTATCCATTTAATCCTTGAAACGAAATAAAACATTCAATAAGGAATGAATAAAGAACTACTTAACGGTCGTAGCTGAAGCGTGACGACGAAAATCTTTTTTCATTCAAGAATTTCTTTTTCTCTCTTTTGACTTGCAAAAAAAAAGGAATTTACTGCAAAAAAAATATAAAGGAATGGAAAACAAACACGAAAGAAATAAGAATGGAAAGAAAAACGGAAACGGAAAAGGAAAAGTGAAGACGAAAACTTTATTCATTGTGAGAAACTTACTAAGTAGTCGATGAGTATGTGAATGTAAATCATTTGAAAGGATTTTTCTAACTGGCCTAGTTTGTTATGTTGAAGCATGCCTGCACTGTCTGCTGTGTATTGTCTGGTTGCTTAGTTGTTTGCAGTTTAAAGTTAAAATGTTTTAAAGATTTGAAATCCATTTTGAAGAACTTCGGAAATCATTTTGAAGAACTTCGGAAATCATTTTGAAGAAGAATTTTGAAAACCATTTTGAAAAATTTTGGAAAAAATTTTGAAGAACATTGGAAACAATTTTGAAAAATTTTGGAAACCATTTTGAACAACTTTGGAAACCGTTTTGAAGAACTTTGGAAACCGTTTTGAAGAACTTCGGAAATCATTTTGAAGAACTTTGGAAACAATTTTGAAAAATTTTGGAAAACATTTTGAAGAACTTCGGAAATCATTTTTAAGAAGAATTTTGAAAACCATTTTGAAGAACTTTGGAAAAAATTTTGAAGAACATTGGAAACAATTTTGAAAAATTTTGGAAACCATTTTGAAGAACTTTGGAAACCGTTTTTAAAAACTTTGGAAACCATTTTGAAGAACTTTGAAAACAATTTTGAAGAATTTTGGAAACAATTTTGAAGAATTTTGGAAACAATTTTGAAGAACTTTGGAAACCATTTTGAAGAACTTTGGAAACCAATTTGAAGAACTTTGGAAACCAATTTGAAGAACTTTAGAAAACGTTTTGAAGAACTTTGGAAACCATTTTGAAGAACTTTGGAAACCATTTTGAAGAATTTTGAAATTTAAGAAAACATTTGAACAAACGGTTAAAAATTCAAATTTGATTCCAACAACTCTTGGTTCAAGACGAAAAATAAGAGAGTTTCGAAAACAATTCAAAGAGACTTAAATCAACCAACAAGAGAAAATTTGCAAAAATGAGAAATTTTCGCAAATATTTTCTCACTCAAAAAGTTTTTCTCTCGCAATTTTCTCTCTTACAACCAAAAAATCTACAACGAGGACATTTTCCTTACATTATGCCATCAAAAAGCATTAAAAAGTGCGACTTTCTTTCTATTTTCGTTCTTCTTACATCAATTTGAACGAAAACAATTTTTACAAGAAAAGCACACGAAAATGTGAAAAAGTTTGTCATCGCATGCGCAAAAATAAATTTATTTTTATTTCTATTACAACAGAAACGTAACAAAAAGGAGCGAAAATGTTAAACAATTTAAATGAAAATGTACACACAACTTTTCTTTTTGTTGGTGGATTGAGTTATGTGACAATGTTCCTCACATGCCGACTCATATTCATTCCAATTGGATTAAGTGAAAAGAAAAAAAAATAACTTTTTACATTGGGAATGAAAATTGAAAAGTAAATAAATAAAGGAAAATGGAAATTTATGTTTTTGTTGAGCGTGGCAATGAGGGAATGACCTTCAGATTAAGGTGATAAATGCTTTAAGATTGGAATTAAAAATTAAGTTGTTAAAATTGTTAAAAATTTCAAATTGTTAAACTTAAAAAACCTGAAATAAAAAAATGAACTTTTCTGCAAATTAAAAAACAATGTGTAAATTTTTCATTGACTTTTTTGTGTTTTTATTGAATCAAATCATTTTTCTCCTTTTTCATTTTTAAATTTTTTTGTCTTTTTACAAAGAAAGAAAAGAATTTTTTTTATTAATTTAAATTAAATTTATAGTTATTTTTTTCCTACTTTTTGAGATTTTTCCTTTAAATAGTTTTTTTAACTTTTCTCTTTTCCAGCGAAAAAAGCGACTAGATTTATAGATTTTTGACGAGATTGGTTTTTAATTAGCATTTGTTCAGCTTTAAGCAAATGTTCTGGTGACTTTTTTGAAACAATTTGAGATAATTTTTATGCAAAACGTTCAAATTTTAATAATTTTGCTTTTCTTTTCAAAAAAAGTTGAATAAATTCAAAGCTTTTTCAACAAAACACAAACAAAAAGTAGAAATTTTAAAATTCTTGCATGAAAATTAATTCAAAATTTCAATTAAAGTTTTAAATAGTAAATAAATTTGATTTGCAAATTAAAATAAAAAATGTAATTTAAAATATATTAAAATTTATTACTAAGTAGAACTGGAATGTTCAATTTGGAATAGTTGCTGACTTTGGCAAAAGTTTTCGATTTTTTACAATAAAACTTAAGCTTTTAAATGCAATTTAATCCACAAATAATTAAGTACGTTTTGCCAAATAGCTCAAATCTTCATTGGAATGAGTTTGTTAAATACAAATTGAGTTTTCTTATCACAGAAATCATAAAAAAATAAAGCAAAGTGCAACCTCAAATGTAAAAAAAATTAAAAGCTTACAATGCTTTTAGAATTCAAAATTTATAGATTTCAATATTTAAAGAAAATCTAAATAAAGTTTTTCCAATCGCTTTTTTAGTATTTTTTCCAGCACTTCTTTTTCCTTTTTTTCTTAATATTTTTATTTCTCAGCATTTTTATACACAAAACCAGAACCAAAAAACAAATTCAGCGATGTGGTTCAAAGAAGAAAAAATTCCTTTTTAAACTTTTTTTTGCAATTATTATAATTGTGAATTATTTTCTTTCTTCTTTACTACAAATTAATTATTCTTTAATAACTTTAATTATTTTTACTTTTTTTCTTTGGTATTTTTTTTGTTTTTGCTCTAAAAATTAAATAATTTAAGAATTTATTTTCAATCTTCTTTTTGACTTTTGTTTATTTTTTTAAGAAGAAAAGGTTTTACTTGCAACATTTTTTGTTTCAAATCTACAGGTGTGTGAGTTTTTTTTGGTTTTTATTTTGTGATTTATTTTTATCATTTGCAGTTTTTTGGGATTTTATGTATCTTTTCTGATTATTTTAAAAAGTACTTTTTAAAATAAATTATTGATTGATTTTTTTTGTTAATAACTTATTTTAAAAACTCATTTTGATTTGAAATTTTAAAATTTTTATCTTAATTTTTAACATTTTTCAAACTTTAAAAATTTTTGAAAATAAATATTAAATGAATAAAAGGAGAACAACTCAAATATACTTTAAGCTTATTTAAGTATTGAAAAAGAAGTTTTCATTAAAAAAAATTTGAATTTAAGCCCAATTTCAGATTTGAATAAAAATAAAAGATTTAAAATTCCAAATCAATTTTCTCCTTTTTGAATTTAATTATTCATCACCTATTCTGTGGGTAGATTTTTTTTATATATTTTATATTAAGTTGCATCTTATTATGTATCTCAAATGTAAGTATTCTACAAATTACAATATTTTTTCATTACTTTGTCTTTTTTGTTTAATTTAATTATTTTTTATCATCATTTTCAATCACTATAATTAACTTGTTTCTTGTTTTTCTTTATATAATCAATAATAATAATCATTAATATTTTTTTATGTCACTTGCTTGCTCTAAATAATTTTTTTTATTTATTATATTTTATTTATTAATTTATTTACTTTCAAGGTTTTTTTGAAGTTATTTTTTTGGAATTTGGAGATCGGTGATAATAGTTAATAAATTTATAAAATTTGAATTCTTGAAGGATTTTAAAATCAGTTTAATTTTAATTTCACAAATTTATTTAAAATTAGTTTCATAATTTTAAAAAACATTTTAATTTTTTCTTAAAAACTTTCAAACTTTTTATATTCAATATTTTTCAGATTGCTTTTTAAAATTTGAAAAAAAAATAAAATAAAATTTATTTATAATATTTTAAACCAAAAATCAAATTTTAACAATTTATCAACCCATCCCCACCCTCTCAAAATTCACCTCATATTTTTACTTTTTTGTGAGTTTTTTTTTCATCATAATTTTTACTTTCTAATCATTTTAATTATTTTCAAATAACTTTTTAGTTTTAGGGCGGGCTACGACCGCAAGGCATTAATAAAAAATGTATGTGTGTATGTGTGTGTATTTATATGTGTGAGTGTTTGTGTTTTTTCAACTCTTTTACTGCATTCAAAAAATAGCAAACTTTTTGGTGATTTTTTCCTCAATTATTGCTTGTTTTAGTTTAGATTTTAATAGATTTTTGGGCTTCTAGTTTGAAATTCGTGATTAGGGTTAGGGCCGGAGGGAGTCATTAGGATCAAATTTCAGAAAGTTTAAAGAAAAAATCGGTTAAAATTTGGGAATTTTTATGTTTTTTGAAGTTATGTCGCAAAACTGTACACAAAATCCTATTAATAATCTTTGTAATTCCAGATCATATTCCCCTAGCCCCAGCAAATCTCACATCAATCTCATCTAACTATATTACCGTGTATATGTATTCATATGTAAGTGTGTGAGTGTATCATTTGTCTTTTTTTTTCAATAATTATTTTTTCACCATAATTTGTCAGTTATTTAATTATTTTTTTTTACATTATCACTACAAAAATGAAAACTACAAAATAGCAGTTAAATAGATCCACAACTAAAATTCATCGACAAGCTTATTAAGTGCTTCACCGTTATCATATAATCCAATATAATCATCATCCGACTGATGATCGTCATCTTCATCATCGGTTCCAACAACTGGCATCATAATTTGTTTATCACCGTCTGTTGATTCATCGCTGCTGAATCCATTATTATTGCTACTCACATCATGATGTCCGTCTGTCGTCTTGTTCTGCTGATGATGATGTTGATGATGATGATGATGATGATTGTTGTTGTAATATTTAAGGGTTGATCGATCATTACCGCCTCCGTCATCATCAAAATCATTCGGATCGTATGACCGGTTGTTGTTATGTCACATCTCATCATGCGCCGCATTCTGTGCTGCCTGCTGTTGTGCATGATGTTGCTGTAAATGATATTGAATTTGTTGTTTTGTTGCCTGCTGTTGTACTGCATCCATTTGACATTCATCATCACCGGTATCGTCGTCATCATCATCATTATTTTGAGTTCCATCGTCACCATCATCGTGCGATTCCTCTTGCCATTTGTCAGACGAGCGTCGGCGGGAATTCATAAAGAAATTTCCAACTGTTGTGGCTTGCAAGCAGAGCTGGCGAGCAATTGTCACGACCATTTCCTTGGACGGACGTTTTGTTTCCTAAAATTAATAATTTTGGGTTAGAATGTTTTACAAATTTGGTGGATTATAATCCTCAAGTTGAGCAAAATGAAAAAAAAAATTCTTCAAGTTGAACAAGATTTTGTCAAGTTGAAAAAGAAGCACCAAGTTATACAGAATGACGTCAAGTTGAACAAGATGATGTCAAGTTGAACAAGATGATATCAAGTTGAGCAAGATGATGTCAAGTTGAACAAGATGATATCAAGTTGAGCAAGGTGACATCAAGTTGAACAAGATGACTTCAATTTGAACAAGATAATGTCAAGTTGAACAAGATGATGTCAATTTGAACAAGATAATATCAAGTTGAACAAGATGGCATTAAGTTGAATAAGCTGACATCAAGTTGAAAAAAAGGATAAAATGGCATCAAATTGTAAAAAAATCTAGTTTGACATCAAGTTGTGCAAAATAATGTCAAGTTGAAGCAAACTTTTTCTCTCAAAAATAAAACAAGATGGCTATAAAAAAAGTAAAAAAACTTAACAAACATTTACTTTAAATATTGCTTGTAAGGTACGTCTCTGTAGATCAGTAAAGACCAATCGTGGTTTCTTTGGTGTCTGCACATGATCAGGCTCCTCCTTTCGCTTGCAGCCTGCACCATCAGATGAGTAGACATCAAAATTTTGAGATGGTTTTACAAAAGAAAGAAAAAAATGTCACATTAATTGACGCTGTCAACAAAAGAATTTGAAATTCTTGAGAGTACTCACTTCCTCTTTGTGGAATTTGGGCAGCTGAAAGTGGTTCAGATTGATGAATTTTCATGAAATAAAAAGGAAAAATAACATTTTTCGATTAATTATTTAACATTAACAAAGCAAATTTTACAAAAAAAATATTTCTAAAAAATCATTTGTAAAAATCACAAAAGTTCATGCAACCCTTTCATTTCCTTTCCTCAATTTTCTACCTTAATCAACATTTTTTATCTAATTTACATAATGAAACAAGAAAGACAAAAAAAGAACTACACGCGAATCGTCATTAGGACTTGCTGTGACGTCATGCGACACATTTTCACATTTTGTGGATTTTACAACGGAAGTCCTGTATTTCAAAACCCTGTCCTGTATAAATTTGAAAATTTTGTTCCAGGTCGTGTGTTTTTTTTACGAAAATTTCCGTTAATTTTCAAATTTTCCTTTGTGTCCTGTATTTTTTAGGAAATTTATCAAATGTCCTGTATTTTCATAAAAATTAGATGGTCACCCTACAGATGAGACAGTTTATAAGCCGATAGAACCCTTAAAACTTTCCAAAATTTACCCTAATTTTAGTCATTAAGTACAATAATACCACCTCCAACTCAGATCTTAAACTCCTGATAAACTCCGTCCCAACTTATTCTACATATTTAGTCATTCGACCAGCTGCATATGCTCATGCATGCGTGAAGATTGGACAGCTGAATTTGATGTAAATTAATATACTTTTTCTCATTATTTCGTAGTTCACTGAGTGCAGCTTTAGGTCATAATTACGAATTTCCTTAATCAGCTGGCACTTAAAAACTGTATGCTGATGTTGGCATGCATTAGTGATGAGGAGCTAGGCGGAGTGATTGAGGGGATTTCTACTCTCTCTCGGTAGTTTAAATTTCTTTAATTTTTCTACGGTTTTTCGCAAAAAAATGGATTTTCCGTCTCCGAATTTTTCCATACAAAAATTTCAAAACGTACCCTCTGGAAAAATTCCTGGTTACGTCGTTGTCATGTATGTTTGGTCAAATTGAAAGATAGAGAAAACAAATATTGAAGAATTTTCAATAAAATTTTGAAAATGATTGAGATTGGATTGGTAAAGTTGAGCTTAAGGAAGTCTGGTTAGGTTAAATGCATTAGATTGGCTATTTGCATGTTGTTTCGATATTTACTTAATGATTAAGCTCCTAAAATCAGTCAGTTTTAGCATAGCATTTAGAAAATGCATAGCTAGTGTGTATTAAGTTGTTAGTCCTTTTCCAAAAACATGTCTACCTGAAGTACAAATCAAGCCAATTTCAGTCTTGATGAACACAAACAGTAGACGGAAAAAAAAGGTTTTAAGGGGTTCAGCGCACCTCATCTTTCCCTTGAGCTAATGACAATGTGTATCAACCCTAAAACTCCTTGCTCAAACCCTGCGACTTAATTATCATCAATGCTAGGTTTTTGTTTAAAAAATCAACTCAATATTTGTCATTTTTTTGCAAAATTCGGGTCAACTTCAAGCTCAGTGGGACTTTTTACTATAAATTAAGATTCTATATCATTATCGGTGTTCACGAAAGTCTCATAGACTCCATATTCCATACCATAAATGATATTTTAATTTCAACACATCATATCTTCATACCAGCATTCATTTATGAGCATTCTAGTATCAAATTTAGGTTAATTAAACTTGCTGCAGCATTAAAATATTATGTCAGTGAAAAATTTACTGCTAATTATCTTCACTCGAGCATTAAGCTTGACTAACGGGCTTTTTGAGGTAAATTTAATGGCCATCAAATGTTTGCAAATTGGATTAAAATAATTTTTTGACAGCGAAACCCCAAAAATATTATTTTTGGTAAATTGTTTTGAAATTCAATATGACAATAAGGATTTATTATTTTAATTTGAACTAAATTTGAGGTAAGGTTGTATTCGCCCTCGCACAATTGTTAAAAAATCCTCTTTTTCTATGTCATTCGCCCCTATTCGTCTTCATTTCTTTTCTTTCGTATTCAAATTCTCTTCCCCGACTATTTCACAGATATGAATCGACACCGTCATGATACGCGCATAGCGTAAAGCCACAAATACACAAAAAAAATAAAATATTATAAACTATATCAGATGTCGCATGTTAAAACACCTGGCAGTGGCCCACATGTCGATTCTGATGTGTAGTGGGGTTTGCTGTAAATGTAGACAATTTTTTATTTTGTTGTTTTTTTTCTTCCTATTATCATCTGCATATAATAATCATGTTAATTGTGTTGTGCGTAGAGTTGTGGGTGAGACTTTATGGTATTTTTTTTGGATGTGCGTGAACCCTTGTGTTTATTTTGGGAATAATTGAGAACAATTTTTGAAGAGAGTTGGTAATGTGCTTTGATTTTGGATTTTGAAAGAATTTGTAATGGGTAATAAGTAAGTTTCAGCTTAAGTTTAGCTTAGGTTGAGCTTTGGTTCATTTTGAAGTTTAGTTTAAGTTGAGCTAAGGTTCAGCTTGGGGTCAGCTTAAGTTAAGCTAAGCTTCAGCTTGAAGTTCAGAATAGATTCAGCTTGGGTTCAGCTTGAAGTTTAGTTTAGGTTCAGCTTGGATTTAGCTTAGTTTCAGCTAAAGTTAAGATTAGGTTCAGCTTGGGTTCAGCTAGGAAGGTTCAGCTTCGGTTCAGCTTTGGTTCAGCTTAGGTTAAGCTTAAGTTCAGCTTAGATTTAGCTTGGGTTTAGCTTATGTTAAGCTTGGGTTCACCTTGAATCTTAGCTTAGGTTCAGCTTAGGTTCAGCTTGGCTTCAGCTTAGGTTTAGCTTGGCTTCAGCTTAAGTTTTAACCTTAAAGTTCAGCTTAGCTTGAGCTTAAGTTAAAATTAAGTTCAGCTTGGGTTCAGCAAAGGTTCAGTTTTGGTTCAGCTTTGGTTCAGCTTAAGTTAAGCTTTAGTTCATCTTAGGTTTAGCTTGGTTACAGCTTAAGTTAAGCTTGGATTCAGCTTAGGTTAAGCTTGGATTCAGCTTTGGTTAAGCTTGGGTTCAGCTTAGGTTAAACTTGGGTTAAGCTTGGGTTCAGCTAAGATTAAGCTTAGGTTCAGCTTAAGACCAACTCTGGTTCAGCTTAATGTCAGCTTTAGTTCAGCTTTGGTTCAGCTAAAGTTAAGCTTAAGGTCAGCTTTAGTTCAGCTTTGGTTTAGCTTGAAGTCAAGCTTTGATTTTGCTTCTTAAAAAAACACGATCGAAAATTTAACAAAAAACGAAATATTTTGCAAAACCATCAAAGGTGTCACACCTTTCATCGATATAAGTTTATGACCATTAATTCGCAACTGTTTATCATAAATTAATTGAAAACGCACGGTTTTGCGTTTCTTTACAAGTAATTTTTTTCTTTTTGCAATCAAGCTCTCTTTCGTGCTGCATACACACATAAATGCGTACTTGTATTATTCGTTATTTTTGCAACCAAAATTTTCATCGTGGCGTGAAAAATATAAACTTTTATGAGGCTATTGTCTGTTTTATGGACTTATGGGATTTAATTTGAAAGCCTTTTTTTTTTGATTTCTTGTTTGTTTTGCGTCGATTATATTGGCATGTTGGTGTCAATTGGGTCCATTAATGTTTTATTGTTTTACAAAATTGTCGACCTTTGTGACCCGATTTAAATAATATTTGCATGCTGAGAGTTAAAAAACACCAATTAAGTGATAATAACCTGAAAATTTACCATTACCTGCTAGTCTGAGTGCCGACATTCTCTGATATTCTGGCTCTTGAAGCCATTTTGCCATTCTCCTGAAGGTTTCTCGTCCAGACTTCAATTTCGACCATGGCTTTGGGTTTCTTAGCAAGTCAGACAAGGTCCCCTAAAAATTATTTAATTGTTAATAAAATCCAACATCTGTTATTTGTGGTTTAAAATTAATCAACCAAAAAAATTCTCGCTCACCTGCGATCGACACAAGACACGTTGTGCGAAAATTGCTTGCGGTATGCTATATCTTTTCAACTCAGCACTGATGCGCTGTGCTAATTCTTTAGTATTAATTTCTTCAACATCATTCGATAACGATAGCGAACTTGATGATAATTTACTGCTCTTTGTTGGAATTGCACCTGACGTTGTGTTGCTATTGCTTCCGGTGTTTTCGCTCTACAAATGTGGAGAGAATTTTATTGGTTTATATTTTTGGAGTAGTTTTTTAATTGTACTAGATTTTTGGAGTTTCGTACTAGATTTTTATAACTTGAACTGTGAATGAAGTGAAATTGAAATAGATTTCTAAAATTGTACTAGATTATTGTCAAATTGTACCAGATTATTGACAAATTGTACTAGATTATTGACAAATTGTCTTAGATTGTTATCAATTCGTACTAGATTTATGTCACTTTGTACTAGATTTATGACAAATTGTACTAGATTATTGTTAATTTGTACTAGATTTCTATAAATTTGTGCTAGATTATTGTCAATTTTAATTTGATTTTTGCCAAAATATTGCAATGTATCCCAAATACTTACTCTCTGAATCATTGGTGGTACGGGCGACACACTACTACTTCCACTGAGAAGCTCACGATTATTTTGATTGTGATGATGATGCGGCTGCTGCTGTTGTGATGTTAAATGATGTTGTTGCTGTTGTTGTTGACCACCATTACCACCAATTTGTACAAATCCAGATTGTGAACCATTATGATGTATATTAGATGGCGATTCCATCATTTTACCATTCCATAATTTATCCATATGTTGATCCACCGGTGAATGCAATTCAGCCGATTGTGCACTCAACGTTGGACTCGGTGCGGATGTTGTAATTGAGATATTTTGCTGTTGTTGACCATTGCTTCCATTTTGTCGAATTCCATTGTATATTGAGTCGGGTATTGGTGAGTAACTGTGTGGAGGTGATGCGGGCGATGCTTGATCACCTAAATTTGGATTTCCATTTCCATTGCCATTTTGACGTATTGATGTTGGTGTTGAGGCTAGCAAGTCACGATGATAAGGAGACTCGTATCCCGGTGACATGCTTTTCTGAGGTGATGGAAGGCCATTTTGACTGTAAATTGATTGTGGAATTGGTGAGTAGCTATGTGGTGGTGATATGTCCATCGATGGTGATTTGTCGTATGTGTATGGTGAGTTTACACCGAGACCTACAATAATAATTTAAATTTTGAGGTTAGAATTTACAATACGTCCCTGAAAAGAGTAACTCACCATGTCCATGTCCGTAAGCAAACTTATCCGACATAGTCGATATAGGTGGCAAAGGCTGAAGTGGCGTGAGTGTTGCATAACTTGAATTTGGACTAAAACCTGGCGGTGACATTCGTCCATTCACTGACGTTAATGTCTGGTATGTTGGCTCATTCATCGCACGAAAATCCGATGCATCAATTATTTCTGTACATGGTCCTGAGCCAGGACTGAGAATTTGTGAATCACGCGAATCATCGTGCGGTTGTACAATCACTGAAAGTGTCTCTTGCTTCTGATGGTGGTGTTGCTGGGATGAGTGGTGATCGAGTTGGTTGTCTGGTTGAGAATAATTAGTGAAATTAGTAAGTTGGGTCATTTTTGAGTATTAGAGCTTGATTATTTAAGGGTTTTAGTTGTCAACTTACCAACATCAACGCATGGATGCTCTTGTTTGACCATGTCAAGACCAGAAACAGCCTGACTTGCATGTGTGATTATTCGACCACGTTGATGGTCTAATTGCTCTGTAATCAAATAAGATTTATTAGTTTTTAATGTTTCATGTCGCAAGCGAAAACTGTAGTCTATAAAACACCAGCTGAAGTCTTGAACCTTGCTTGAACCTCTTACCAAAGTTACAAAAATTCGGATTTTAGTTTCAAACCCCTAAATGAACTATCCATACTGCTAGTTTTATTAGCTAAGTCTTGACTTTAGTCACAAAATGCTATTTTTAATTCCAAACCCCTGATAAAAGTGTCCATAATGCTTGTTTTTGTTCAAAAACTCTGAATTTAGCCTCAAATATTAGTTATAGACTCAAATGCTTGACTTTAGTTCTAAACCCACTGACAATAGTCCTTCAAACACAAGTTGTGGTCCCAAACCCCTGACAATAATCCCTAAACCAGTGTGTGTGTGTGTGTGTGTGTGTGTGTGTGTGTGTGTGTGTTTTTAAACACCTGACTAGTCTCAAAATTACTATTTGTAGTCTCAAACCTCTGATTACAGTTACCGAAATCCTAGTTTGTGTCCAACATCCTTGATAATTGATCTTTTAACTTGACCATAGTTCAAAAACCTTAAGTCTTACAGCCCCAAAATACCAGCCACCTTCCCAAACTTCCACACTCATTACTCACCATTATTATTCATCTCATGTCCACCGCGATGTATCAAGTGTCCAGTTTGAGTATTTACCATAACAATTGAGCCATTATGATGATGACGATGAGTACGATGCTGTATGTGATGTGTGTGATGTGATTCCTCAACCAATGGCTCTGCTATTTCTTGTTCAATTATCTCCTCAATTGTCTCCATGACTTTTTATTATTATTTTTATTTTTATTACAATTTCTTTCTTTTTTTGACTAGAATATGCACAAAATATTATTTTTTTTTTAGTTTCCGTGTTTGTCGAGGAAATGGAAATGACTAGGTGGGAATGACTAGATATGATGGACTTTAATGACTAGAATTTTTTTTATTCACGTATGTGAGATTATTTTTTGCTCTTTTTTGCACTTCTTTTTGACTAGAAAATTTATTTTTTTTTGTTACTTGTTTTTACATTTGACAGCAGCACCGACTTGCTTACTGAGAATTATTTTTTTATTTTACAATGTTTTTGGGTGATTCAATTCATTTTTCTTTTCACTATCACTGATTGTTAATCTTTTGTAGTTTTTTTGGGTTGGGTATTTACAAGTTATTTTGAGTGTTTTGTTTTTTGGTGGTGAGTTTTGTAACTTAGGATGCACTTTTCATGATTTTTGGATTTAATTTGAGGTTAGGTTTTTCGATTTTGAGATCAATTGTTCGCAAAAAGTTGAAATAAATTTGAAAATTTAGTCAAAAACTTGATTTTGTTAAAGTTTCTTAGGTTTAAAAGATTGTGAAGCTTTAATGCACTTTATTAAGCTTTTTGTAGCTTTCTAGCACTTATCAGTTCTCAGTCAAACCTCAATTGGTTCCACAATGTCTGCAATTCGCCTCACAATTGTTCAAAATCCATTTTTGGGAGTTTTCTTGGTTTTTGAATTTTATTCTTCAATTTACAAAAATTTTTCACTTTTGTTTTAATTTTTCTTTTTTAATTTTTTTTTGTAGTTATTTGTTCTTTGGTATCAGTCCAGATTATTGTTGCTGTTGCTGTTCTTGAACTTGTTCAAAATTTATGACTAGAACGATGTTATTGACTTTAATCCAGCTTAGCTTTCTCAATTTACAACCACTAAAATGAGAAAAAAAGAAGATTTTATTTATAAATTGTAGAAAAATTAAATTTTAAAATTTAAATTAAACTAAAATAAAGATTTAGAAAGTTTTTTGCTATTAAGATAACTTTGACAAAAATTCTTCATATTTTGGTTCAAAATGTAAATCAATTTGCCTCAATTTTGCTCAAAAATTGTCAAAATTCATAGAAATTTAAGTAAAAAATCTATTTTTCTAATAATTATCTGATCAAACTTCATTAACGATGCATAAAAGAGACGGAAGTCTTGCGGTAAAATAATCAAAGAAAAATGAAATAAATTCCAAAATCTCAAACAATATCTTCTTTAAATTCATAAAATCTTCTTTTTTAAAGAATTTTATTCACGTTTTAAGTCTCGTGAGGAACTTTACAACAGATTAAATTAAAAGCGCCACTTGATGGCAATAATTGTTGGTTTTAATTAGCTTTTAATTTGGTTCCGTTGATTGAATTTTAATTTGTGGAAAAATTGTTTTTGTGAAATTTTGGAGAAAAATTGAAGCGTAAGTGAAAAAAAATATTAAATTTTTTTTAAATGTTTTTGAATTTTTTGATTTCAAAAAAGAAAAGAACATTAAATTTTTGAAATTAAAATCAATTAATTTTCAAAATTAATAGAAGTTAAATTTTTGAAATTTCAAAAAATTCAATTTTTAAAAATAAAATTAAATTCAATTTTTAAATCTTTTTAAAATAAAAAAATTAAAAAAAATTAAAATTAAAAGTCTCAATATTACAGAAATTTAACCAATTTGTTCCTAGATCCCAAATCATCTCTAAACTCAAAAACACTTGACAATCTCGATTACAGCACCCCCAACCCAACATCATATCCACATGCATAGCCATTTAATGTTCATAAATGGTCAGTCGAACATTAAATTCATCTCGTTTCATTTATTTTTCTATATTTAGACATTAAAAAACTGTGTCTGTATTCATGACTATACATCAGTCTGTGTACACGGACATACATGTGAGCTCTTTCACATTCATGTCCTTTTGTTCCTCATTGTCATTGTACAGTTCCTTTTTTCAATTCGCACGTTTGTGTTATGAGAGTATCAATTATTGTTATTATTAATAACATTTCTCATTATTGTTGTTGTTGCTTGCTTGCTTTGTCCTTCCTTTTGTTGTTGCTGTTGCTATGAGGTAATGAAAATTTATTTTATGTGTCGATTCCGCTCTTTTTTTGCAGTCTGTGATGTTCATCGAAATTTATTAATTTATTTTTTTTTTGTATGGAGATTGTCGCGAGATTTTAATGAAAAAAAATATTAAAGAGGAATTTATGAGATTGGGAGATTGTGTGGCTTAATTTATAGGTTGGATGACCTGAATATTTTGTTTTGAGGGATTGTACTGGCTAGGAGACATGTTAATCTAGATATTGTTTGTTTTTATCTTAGGATGCTGAGTCTGAATTTCAAGATTATGTTGGTTAAGTCAGGGGCGTAGTCAGGAATTTGAAGAAGAGGAGGAGGGGGAATTTTTTGTTTAAAAAAATTTAGGAGGGGGGTTTGTGATTTTTTCATAAAAACCCTAGCAAAATCCCCCCAAATTCCCCCTCCCCTGGCTCCACGCCTGGATTAAGTCATTGACGTGAATATTTGTGGATAGTTTAAAGAAGTTTCAGACGAGGGCAAGTGAGAAGTTAAAAAAATTTAACTTTAGAACCCCCACTCCTTCCTCCTGCAATGCAATGCACTTGACAACGGTTTATTCATCAAAAACTGCTCAAATCCGAGCTGCAATGACCAGAACAGCGAAAAGGTACCCAAATCTGACCCTTGGATCAAAACAGGGTCGGTAAGGTTGGTTAGCAAACTTCTAACCAGGGGTGTAGTCAGAAACTTGTTGCCCCCCCCCCCCCCAGAAAGTGAGGGGGCAAAAATTATTTGTTTGAAAAAAATTAGGAGGAGGGCTGAGGATTCATAGACATATCCTCTCTTTGGATGAGCTTGGTAATCATTATACAGGAGCCACGAAGCAAAAAAAAAGCTACTTGGCGCAGAACAGTAACGAAAGAATGTCAGCTTAATGTGCAGACAAACTAAGTGACAGAGCCAATAAACAGAGTAAGATTGAAAGCCTTTTGTTGTAACCTAAGCTCCACATAGGAACATGGTTACAGTAAGTAAATAAGTAAGTAATGAAGCCAAAGAGTAAGAACAGAAGTAAGGCTTTGACACTTTTTGATACTTCCTGACTTGATTCTTGAGTCTCAACATTATATAGTGTGCAGTACTAGTTATGACGGTTAAGGCTAAAGGTATCTAAACAATCAAAGCCTATTCATGTACTGTGACTAAGCTTAGTTCTATAACGTCCTATCACTGACTCACAATGCTCCTCAACATCCAACCAATAACTCAAGAACCATCAAAATTCCTCAAATTTAATCTCAAACTTCACATTAGCAATCTTCAAATTCCAAGAAAACATTAAAAAGTTCTTCTTTCTAAACGGAAATCAAAATCTTACCGCGCAACGTCCACAAACCGAGCATCAAATATTCCACCCGCATCTTTATCTCAATAAACTTCCACTTAAAAATGATAATAAAAGTAAGAAAAAGGTTAAAAAAGTTCCTCGTTCACAAAAAAGGTGGAAAATTTGGAACCCAAAACCAAAATAATAAAATAAAGTTGCACCAACACACACACACAAATATGATGTGAAGTGGTGTGCGTGAATGTGTCATAAGATGCACATGTGAGAATCATAAAATATATCTTTCGAAATGATTCCAGAAAAGGGAAACAAATAAGCTGTGAAGGGGGATGAAAATTACTAATACATACAAATGTTGTGTATGTACATGACACCAACACTTATAAAGTGTATATAAATAAATGAAGTTGAGTAGAATTTAATGAGGGTGGTGAATGGTGTGCGTGACTCATCACGGAGGGGTTGTTAGGCCTAATATCCAATTTATGTATGTATTGGTGAGACTTTTGTATGTATTAGTAACAATCTTTGTTTGTATTTGTGATTTAAAATAACTTTTTTTCTTTACATTTTATGGACGAAATTTTCCAAATTTTCAACTTTTCAGCAATTTTTCAAATCAAATTTTCCACTTTCTTCACTTTTTTACCACTTTTTGCCACTCAAAACCCACGAAAAAAGTAAAAATGGATGAGAAAATTTTCCTCGAGTTGAAAAAAATTGCGCAGATTTTTCTTTTACCTTTCCGAATTTCCATCAACTTTTTACACTTTAACGTCTTGCGACTACATTTAAATTTACAAAATTTTATTGCACAATTAAAAACTAAAAATGTCTGTTCACTTTTCGAGATTAAATTTTCAACGTGAATTATTTTTTGACGAACAAAAATTTTTAAAACACAAAAATTCACACAAAAATGAAGAAAACTTTTTGCCTCTCACAGTTTTATTCGCTCTTGTGTCGTTCCTACATCGAGAATGAATAAAAAAAGGCACACAAATACAGATGTAAAGTCACCAATACATTGATATAATTTTAAGTGTTTGAGAGCCACCCTACTTGCTGCCCACTTTACTCACTCCATGTGGCTTGTTTTTCCTCTAGTTTTACTAATACTAGGAAGCATTAGTAGTGAATATGGACATGTGAATATACACGGATACAGACAAATGTGGGAATTTAAGTATTATCTCATTAGAAAAGAAAGTCTCTTTTTAGTTCTTGTTGTTGCTTCCCTTGTGGGGATTTTAGCATAAAGAAAATTATACTTTTTTGTGGAAAATTCGGAAAGTTTTCAAAATTTCTTTAAGATTTTTTTTTCAATTATTAAAGAAAACTTGAAAAAAATTTGGAAAACTTGAAAAATTAATATAGAAAATTCGGAAAATTCACGAGGAAAATTCGGAAAATTCGTGAGGAAATTCGAATAACTCGGAAAATTCATAAGGAAAATCAAAAAATTCACTTGAATTTAATAAAATAACTTAGAGGAATATTAATGTTAAAAATAAGCTCTAGTAAAATTTTTAACAATTTATCTCAAATTATATTAACCTTTCCTTCCTAAACCCCTTAAAACCCAACTAAAACTGAAAAACATTCCACATTAAAATCCTCAAAAACCAAACCAACCACAAAAAAGCTTCCAATTATTCCCCACAAAATCACCACAAAGACCTCCAATGTGATTCTTTTTCCTTCACTCGTTTATTTACGTATTTTTTTTTTCATAAAAACACCAAAATAGGAAGAGAAAATATAATGACGAGGAGGCACTGCGGGGTGACTAGCAAGACCACCACATCACCGCATCGTCTACACTGTCACAAATACATGCACAATCTTATGAACAGTGGCACTTTCATGTTTGTTTATGTTTGCACTTGTGATGTTGAAAAAGGAAATAAAAAAAGTTTTTTTTTTTCGTGGGGAAAATTTAAATAAAAAAGTTTTTTTTTGGGTTTTTTTTTTAAAATTTTACTTGAAATTTGCTGTTTGAATTTGTTTTTTAGAATTGAAAAGTTTGGATGCTTATTAATATAATTTGAAAATTAGTTTCTGTTTATATTATATGAAGGCGCCTTAGCCATAAATGCTAGTGTGAAGGCACCTTAACCACCAAAGCTAGTGTGAACGTTCTTTTTCCTAGAAAACTAGTGTGAATGCACCTTAACCAAGAAAGCTAGTGTAAAGGTTCCTTAAACATCAAAGCTAGTGCGAACGCTCTTTATCCTAGAAAACTAGTGTGAATGCACCTTAACCAAGAAAGCTAGTGTAAAGGTTCCTTAAACATGAAAGCTAGTGTGAACGTTCTTTTTCCTAGAAAACTAGTGTGAATGCACTTTAACCATGAACGCTAGTGTAAAGGTTCCTTCAACACGGAAGCTAGTGTGAACGCTCTTTATCCTAGAAAGCTAGTGTGAAGCCACCTTAACCATGAAAGCTAGTGTGAATGCACCTTAACCATCAAAGCTAGTGTGAACGTTCTTTTTCCTAGAAAACTAGTGTGAATGCACCTTAACCAAGAAAGCTAGTGTAAAGGTTCCTTAAACATCAAAGCTAGTGTGAACGTTCTTTTTCCTAGAAAACTAGTGTGAATGCACTTTAACCATGAACGCTAGTGTAAAGGTTCCTTAAACACGGAAGCTAGTGTGAACGCTCTTTATCCTAGAAAGCTAGTGTGAAGCCACCTTAACTATGAAAGCTAGTGTGAATGCACCTTAACCAAGAAAGCTAGTGTAAAGATACCTTAAATATGAAAGCTAGTGTGAAGGCAGCATAAAGAAGAAAGCTAGTGTAAATGCACCTTAACCATCAGAGCTAGGCATCTTAACCATGAAAGCAATTGTAAGTACATCTTAATCATGAACTTTAGTGTCAAGAAACTTTACATCTTAATTCTAAACTTTATATCTCTTTTCTCCCTCAATGCCTGAAAACTTTTCATTCAGTTTTATGTCTCTCAACTTCATAATTTCATTAAGAAACTTTCCTTGTTTCACATACTCATCTCATAACTCATCCCCCATATCAATTCATCCCCTTCATCACATTCACTTCCACTTCCTTTTCATTCATTCTTTCTGATTCTTTTGAGAATGGAAAAAGATAGAAAAATTTCACACGAATTGAATGAAACAGCAGCGAAGCACAAGTACATAAATAAATTGGTAAATGCTGCCAATGCCATTGCTTTTCAATCGTTGTTGTTGTTGTTTGCTTTCTAGCTTATTATACATTCATTCACTTCCACTAAGTGATGTGGGTTTTGTAGAATGAATCGAGGAAAGAAAAAGAAAATGAAGGAAAACTTACAACTTTTTTTTTCTTTTTCGTTTCGTCTAATCTCTTTTCATTTCATATATTTTTGTTCGTTCATTGCTTAGCTTTCTTGGAATTTATCCAGATAATGCAGGCGAGCTCCCTTGAGGGGAATTTTTTTGAGGTTAAAAACGGTTTATGAGAATGTTTTATGAAGTTTGAAATTTTATTACCTTAGTGGAAGTCACCTCAACTTCAAAACTCAAGTGTGAAGGCATCTTAACCTAAAAACTCTAGTGTGAAGGCACATTAACTATAAAACTCAATTGTGAAGGCACCTCATCTCAAAGGTCTAGTTTGAAGGCACTTTCATCCAAAATTCTTGCGTGAAAGCACCTAAACCTCAAAACTCAAGAGTGAAGACACCTCAACTTTAATATTCTAGTGTAAAGGTACTTTAACCTCAAAACTCTTGTGCGAAGCAACTTTAATCTTAAAACTCAAGTTTTAAGGTATCCTAACCTCAAAATTTAAATGTGAAGGCACCTCAACTTCAAAACTTAAGTTTAAAGGTCCCTTAACCTTAAAATCCGAATGTGAAGACACCTTGATAAAAAACTTAAGTGTAACGCATCTGAACTTCGGTTTTCTGGTGCAAAAGCACCTGAACCACAAGAACCATAGTTTGAAGTTACTTGAACATCATTAACTTCTTAAATCTGACAAAAATCAACCGTAAGGACCCTTGTCAGCCTCATCCAAAGCCTCCAATTTTTCATCCAATTTTTTGCCTCTTCTAATTGATCCTATTGTCTTTTTTTGTCGATGAAATCGAATTATTTCTTCCTCAATTGTTCTTCTTTAGATTCTTTGTAATTTCTCTTCTCGATTCTTCATACTTGGACATAATTTATGTGAAACTTTTTTTTATATACAGAACCTTCATGTTTAAATGAAAAATACATCAATTGTTGGTAAACATCCCACATCGAAATATGAGTGTGTGTTATTGAACACATATGAATGCACATTCACGCACACATCCAAATATTTCATAAGCCTTCAAAGTCTCGTAAAAGACAAACTTGAAGAAAAGAAAAATATTTTTTTTGAAGAGTCTTTAAAGCTTTTTTTATGTTTTTGTTTTTCCAGGGAAATTGATAATGAGATTTTGTGGAAGCTTCGGATCCTAAGGGGTTGTTAGATTGTTTTTTGAAGTTAAGAGCGATTCTGATGCGTGAAATTGTGTGAAATATGTAAGACAATTGAGGATTTAGAGGAGGAATGAGGGCGATTTATAGAAAGTGTTGAACTTTTTTGAGAATTTTTATATTAGTGAAGTTGAATGGATAAGTTGAGGTCGACTTTGTAATGGATTGGTAACTATATTTAAAATGATTTGAAATAAGCTTTAAACCACTTCGAGTGCGAACCTAAACAATCCAACATAAGCATTCATAAATATGATAATTCACCACATTTTATACACTTTTCATCACCAAAACCAACAAAATCCACAAAACAACCCTCAAAACCAATCAAAACAAGCTCAATTAAATTCCAAGAATTATTACAAAAAAATTCATTAAATTCGACACATCAAAATTAATTTTCCAAGTTTTTCTTACTCGACTGACTTCACCTCATTCTTGTTTCAAGAAAAAGCTTGTCGGGTTAACGTGAGAGGTTAGAGATGACACCTGCGGTTATCTTTTGATACCTTGATACAAATTATTGTTGAGATTCAGGTGAATTTTTGATGAAAGAAATGAGATTGAGGAATGAAGAGTGGATTGAGGAAAAAAGGTTGATTTAAAGGTAAAATGTTTGAAATGGTTTGGATTTTTGCTGAGGTAAATTTTGGGTTTTTAATGGAATTAATGGAATTTTGGGTGCTGGTTCACTTTAACGTTTGACTTTTGACGTTTGAATATTTTGAATTTTTCGTTTTTTTTGAATTTTGAATTTTTTGAATTTTTTGATTTTTTTTTGAATTTTGAATTTTTTGAATTTTGAATTTTTTGAATTTTGAATTTTTTAGTTTATTGAATTTTTAAAGTTTTTCTGAATTTTTTGATTGTTTTTGAATTTTTTGAATTTTTTGATTTTTTTTGAATTTTGAATTTTTTGAATTTTTTGATTTTTTTTTTGAATTTTGAATTTTTTGAATTTTGAATTTTTTGAATTTTGAATTTTTTGAATTTTGAATTTTTTGAATTTTGAATTTTTTGAATTTTGAATTTTTTAATTTATTGAAATTTTATAATCTTTTTGAATTTTTTGAATTTTTTTGAATATAAATCTGAAAAAACAGCAATAAAAATATTAATATTTAAGTTCCTCGGACCTCTTGACTTTCCGGCATATGTGCATAAAAGTATCCAAAAGTTAATCCTCAAAATGTGACTGCATTTAATCCACAACTTCAGTTTAATCCTTCAAAATATTCAAATTTTTAATTCAGCTCCGTTTGACATTTTCATTTCACTTCCTTTAAATAAAATTTTTTCCTTCCTCCTTTTTTCACTTATTTTTCACCTCACATTTTTCCAAGAACTTTCCTTCATTTTCCACGACCAAAAAAAATTATTTTATTTGCAGCAAATATTTTGTCGGAATTGCTATGGAAATTTTCTTGTTTTATTTTTTTTTCAACTGCACGTACGGCTTTTTATGGCTATAAAAAAAAATTTCTTTCCGCACTCAAGGAAGTGAAAAACTTTTTTTTCTATTTTTCATAAATTTTCTCTTTAATTTTTTTTTCACATCAAAAAGCTGCCTTATTTTGAATCTTTAAACTTAATTTTTACGGCGTTAATTAAATATTTTGTTGACTAGAGAAAAAAGGAACTGAAAGTTTAAAGACATTCAGAACAGCAAACGACACCGAAAACGCCGAGTGATTAACTAAAAGGGAAATGAGAGAATTTTTTTATTTTTTGGTTGCAGCTTGTGAAGACTTTGGAGGGTTTCATGTTTGATTGTGTTGGTGATTTGAGAGACTTTTTGATTTTTATGAGAATTTAAGTTGAATTGAGAGAGAATTTTTGAATTTTGAGAGAGCAATTTTATGTGCAATTAAGAAAATGAATGGAAACTAGGGATAAAGTTGGATTTAGGGGAACGCAAAACTGTTTAATTTTGATAGGTTTTGTGAATTTTATCTTTATAAGGTTCCCTTTACCTAATTAAAATATAGGTTGACTACTGAAGCCCAAACCTAACCTGAAGATAAAGTTGCATTAGGAAGCTCAAAGAGGTCTAAAACTCGTTCATAGAGCAAAGCCAAGTCAATTGTAGTCGACTTTAGATGACTAAGCCATCCAAAAGTCTTTCTAATCTTTCTTTGTTGCTCTAGGATATTGTCTCTCTAACTTTTCAAGCCACGGAGCAGTTAATCATCCTTCCATGTGTTTTTACCATGCTGGCAATCATTATTGACACATTGCGTAGCATAGTTTGAGAAACACTGCTTTAAGGTTTAATCTCGTTGCTTATAGCAATGATAATTAATGAGCCTTTCGGATGGATCCAACAGAGCAGTTGTGTTCAACCTTTATTGTGTCACGGTACACTTTGGTGATAATCTGTGACCGAAGAAACTGTACGAAGCATATAGTTCGTGGATTTTTCTTATTTTTATTCGGGGATCACTAGAGTGTCGTGACACATAGGTTCTCCATAACTGAGTTAGAGTAACTATTCAAATAAGTTAAAACAGCCACAAACACCAGATTTCACCCTAAACATTCAAAAAACTCTCTTTGCCTTAAAACTTCTCAATTTCACAATCATCTGTCTTTTTCTCTCTCAAATTCAGTCTTTCTGCCCTTTAAATTCTCCTCTCTCACATTTCTATCAAAAACATTCTGACTCAGCCTTTTAAACTTGTCTTTTCATCCTCTCCTCACAATCTTCCTCCCTTGTTATTTTTCTATTCACTTCTCCCTCGATTTTTATTATTTGTTTCGCATTATTTTCAATCCCTTTTATTTTTGCTTCTTTCCGTTGCTTGCTTGCTTGTACATTTGATATGTTCATTGCGCATACATACATAGAAATGTGAACATTATGTGAATGAAATTAATGCAAAGTGTTTTGAATGTGCAGCGGGCATAGAAGAAAGTTGACTGACTACTTATTTGTGTATAAATCGGCTCATACATCGCGAGCTAATGTTTGATATGTTTAACGATAATATTTGAATTATGAATGAATTTTTATTTTATTTTGAAAATTTTTTTAAGGTAATTTTGAGACATAACCTCAAAATTTTGTAAGATAATCTCTAAAATTGAACACATTTGCGATAACACGATCAAAAACTGAGCATAATTTACATAAAAACCTAAAAAGATTTGAGAACTTAAAACATAACCTCAACAACTTTTTAGAACAACTTGTAAATCAAAATGCAAAATTTTTTCATAAACTTAAAATAATCGCAAATTAGAATCAAAACTAAGGGTGAAAAACTGATGATTGTATTACTTTCGCACTCTTGAACATAACCCCAAACACTAGCTTCTTGATCTAACCTCAAAATTAAGCAAAATAAATCTCAAATTGCGACAATTTTATTCAAAACTAGATTTTATTAATCAAACGTTCACAAATTAGTTGACAAACATATTCAATGCACTATAATTTAAAAGTTCTCAATTTAAAGTTGAATTACACACTCTCTAAAATAATGTCAAAAATGAACCCTTAAATATGACATATTTGTTGTCATCCTGTATTTGTTATCGTCCAGTATTTGTTGTCATCCTGTAGTTTTTTTGCAGTCCTGTATTTTTTGTCATCCTGTACTTTAGTCACCGTGAATTCTAGTCAGTCTAAACACAAATTACACTTTAATGTGATTTTACTTTAAAGATTGTTTTTGGTCACTCTGTACACAAATATTTCAGTGTTGCATTTTGGAGTCATTTTATGTTTTTGATCACCTTGTATCATTATTTTGTGCGACTCCTTAGAATTATTCATAATGATAAGTCAGTAATTCAAATGGTTTAGTGCAACATCTATTTTGAACAAAGGACCTTAAGGGCTGTTCACTTATTACGTAACGCGAAAAAATGACTTTTTAGACCCCCCCCCCCCCCTCGTAACAAAATTTGTATGAAAAAAAAAATTCCTTGTTTGAACCGTAACAAAATCTTAGACCCCCCTTCCCAACTAAAAGCGTTACGTAATAAGTGAATGGCCCCTTAGCCTATTCGACTATTAATACTAGAACCACAAAATGTGTGCAAGTAGAATTGATCATCAAGTCTAAACATTCGGCAAAACTTCAACCATTTTACAATTCCATCATTTCAGTTGTATATGAAATATTCGAAAACATCGATGTCACATTTTTATTCGAAACAGAAACGTCCGTATCGAATTGAATTAAAATGACAATGTACGTAGCTGTTGCTCCAATAATCTGATCAATAAATAAAAAATTAATTCAACAATTAATGAAAAAAATTATTAAATTACCGTAAATAACAATGTAAAGTCGAAAGTAAACAAGCCACAGGTCACAACTGGTGCTCGATGTTGCATTTGTTGTGAAAACATTTTCAGCTGCCAAATAAAAAACTTTAGTCATGCTTAACGGGTTATTTTTCTAGTACTTACAACATCAATAATCGGATCATCATCGTCATCAATGTAATTGACAGCTTTATGGACCATGACAGCTGTATACTTCCCAGTTCTAGTCACTAAACTTCCAAGCATCACAATTATGAATCCATAAACTAAAAAGTACAAGTTCCAAACATACTGAATCACAGCTGCTTCCCATTGCGAGTAGTCATAGCGCACAAAGACTCGATAAATTGCAAAAATACTAAAAATGTCTGTCAAAAACATTCCAGCAACGACATGCATCAGTGTGAATGAGAAGCAGTAGTTGAAGCTACCAACTATATCAACTAGACTGTCATGCAAGTCAGCAAGCTTTGCAACAATTTTACATAAAACTTTGGATTGTTTTTCTTTTCTAGGCTCGTCTTCCTCTTCAGTGACAAAGAACTTCTTGATTGAGTCATTGATGAGACGAAATCGGATGAAAATTGAGTAAAGCAGGAATGCTGAAGTGAGTAAAGTGACTGTCATGGATGCATTGATAGTCATGTAAGATAAAATTAGGTATGGAGCACGTTTTGGGTCTATTAGTTTCCATAAGAAGTAGCCTGAAATGTAGAATTTGAGATGAACGCTTCTAATTATAGAACTTGGTGCTGCGTTGTAAGTCCAAAGATTATAAGCCCAGATGTCATTGTCAATTAAAGACATTTAACGCTGAATAGTTTAAAGATTAGAATTAAGCTTTTCAATTTTTGGAACACTATTAAGTATTCAGCGTTTAATGCCCCAAAAGCTTAAAAAACTTAATTCTAGTCTATAAAGTATTCAGCGTTCAATGCCCCAAAAGCTTGAAAACTTAATTCTAGTCCACAAAGTATCCAGCGTTCAATGCCCCAAAAGCTAGAAAACTTAATTCTGGTCCATAAAGTATCCAGCGTTCAATGCCCCAAAAGCTAGAAAACTTAATTCTAGTCTATAAAGTATTCAGCGTTCAATGCCCCAAAAAAATAAAGTTGTCGATTAACCAAGTTTATTTAAGCTAATTACGAGATTAAACACAATATGGACTAGATTAATCGAAAGCCGGACTAGATTAAAGAGAGCATGGACTAAATTAGTCGTAATATGGACTAGATTGACCAAAATATGGACTAGATTGACCAAAATATGGACTAGATTGACCAAAATATGGACTAGACTAAGGACTTTATGGACTAGATTAATAAAAATTTGGTGTAGATTATCCAAAATTTTACCTGTAACTCCAGCCATCAAAAAGAAGAGCAATAAACAAAGTCCAATAATGATCAACAAATTTTTCTGCTGCTTCTTGTGATCAGTAAACATTGTCAATGTCTTGAGTTCCTCATCCAGCTTATGACATCTATAAAATATACCCCAAACGTCATATCTTTTAAGCATCATAATTACTGCGGTTGTAAAAACATTTCCAATTTCATAAATTAAAACCATTCGACTGCCCAAGTTAATTACTCCAGATGTGGTCGATATGATTGTCAAGTCTTGACTATAATTCAAGTAAACGATGTACAAAACTATCGAATTACTAATAATTGCTGCTAAAATATCAAATATCTCCAATTTTATTTTTCCATTTTCGATTTTTCCATCGACTGAAAAGTGAGCCAATCCAAAGAATTTCCATCCAACATGGAATCTCTTGACAGTATCCCAAATCGTGTACGGATCTTCAAATGCTCTTTTTGGTTCCACTGACATTTTTTTGAAGTTTGACTTGCTGCTGTCGCTGCTGAAAATGAAATGAATATGGACATAATATCGATAATTAAAATTTTTTTGTTAACTGTCAATTAATTAATTGAAATGTGGTTATTAAAAATTTATAATTAATTTGATGTTTTGATGTAATTAGAATTAATGTTGAGATTACTCCTCAATCTAATGGTGAAGCAAAGGATGTGTCTGGGGGAGGGGAGGGGGAAGGGGAGTTCGGGTGACGACTCCCCCTTCGCCAGCACTTATTTCTTGGATTTTAGGCAAAAAGTTGTTCACCCAAGCAGAAAAGTGCGCAATTCGACATCCTTTTAATGTGATCATCGTCTAAGCATGGTTTTGATGATTAATCCAATCATAAGTCATCATTTCTCACCGTCTTTGCTCTTTAGGGATCGTTCACTTATGACGTCCGAGAATAACGGTCATTTTTCAAAAGAGAACAATGGATTTCCTGGAATTTCTATTGTTCTTTTCTTGTTGACACCGCCCCCCCCCCTTCCATCCCCCTGGACGTCATAAGTGAACGGCCCCTTAATGTTTATTAAAATAATGTCAAATGCAAACAAATTTCTAGAAATTAAAATAATTTGATGCCATCTCTAGATAAAAATGTTTTAATTACAGCTTTAAGCTTTACAGGACTTTAAAGTAAATAAAAATGTATTTGCCACAACTCAACAAAGAGAACCTTAAAACATTTTTTTTTGAAAAATGCAAAAAATCAACGAAAAACTCTCATTTTTGGTTAATTTATTCAAATTTTTCGGACTTAACCTTGAGAACTTTAAGGAACCAAAGTCAAAATATCTCAAATATTTAAAATATTGGCCATTTGGAATCTGTTTCGTTTACACTTGCATTGTCATAGCAGCAACAACCAAAATGATTAAAGAATTCTTTTGTGATGGCGATTATAACATTCGTTCAGACTATGCAGGCATCATAATGATTTTAAGCCTTCACTCGCGTGGAATTGTTGATTTGCTGTTTACACTGAATCAGAGAAGAACTGAAAGAAAGTTCTGGAACTTAGTAGATCAACTTGATGACATGTTGGAGAAGATTTTGGATATTAAAATAAATTACAGAAAGGAGAATCGTTCTCATCTTCAAAGGGTGTTGCTGATCTTGCTATTAAACTGCTGTGTTGGTGTCTTTGTGTCCACTATTAATTATAAATCAACTGATAAATTTAATGGATCTTATGGCTCTGCATCATATCTGGTTTTAACTAATCAACTGAATAATAACAAGTTCATATTTTATGTCGCAATTATCTGCAATCGGTTGAAGCTATTGCCCCAACATTTACATATAATCAGACTACGTATCCACAAGCTAAAGGCTTTGCCTCATATTTACTCGATTATATGGAACCTATCTAGAATCATTGAGAAGAGATTTGCAATCCCATTGATATTTATGAGACTTCATATTTACATGCTTGTCATGTTCTATGGATTTATACTTGCACAAGATACAGCACTAGGATATTTTAATACGGTTCATATTGTATCAATAGTTGCACCTCAAATTATCATGTGGTGGTTATGCTACTACTGTAAAAGGGCCTATACGATTGTAAGTTGTATGTTGGATTTTTGAAAACTGTGCTTTAAATAAGAGCTGAGCTAGAGCTGAGCAAGAGCTGAGCTAGAGCTGAGCTTGAACTGAGTTTGAACTGAGCTTGAACTGAGCTAGAGCTGAGTTTGAACTGAGTTTGAACTGAGCTTGAGTTGAGCTTGAGCTGAGCTTGAGCTGAGCTTGAGCTGAGCTTGAGCTGAGCTTGAGCTGAGCTTGAGCTGAGCTTGAGCTGAGCTTGAGCTGAGCTTGAGCTGAGCTAGAGCTGAGCTAGAGCTGAGCTTGAGCTGAGCTTTAGCTGAGCTTGAGTTGAGCTTGAGCTGAGCTTGAGCTTGAGCTGAACTTAACTTAGAACTTCAGTTCAGCGTCAGTTAAGCTCTATATAATCCTAAACTAAATGTATTTATTTTTTTTTTAGGAAAAGATGTTCATCTCAGCTCTTAATAGAGAAAGTCATCACAAAAACGATACGAATCCATTTTGTGAGGATATTATGCTTCAAATTTATCACCAAACTGTTATATTTTCTCCTAAACGAATGTTTGAGTTTGATTACAACTTGATTGTTAATGCCGCAATATTCAGCGTTTACTTTACTTTTATTTTTATTCAATTCTATTTTTACTCCTAAATAGGACAATTTCTGCCTGCAGCAATTAATATTTCACAAACATGTTATTAAAAAAGTCATTAAATGTCTTTAAAAACGAGAAAAGTGTCCCAAAAGCTGAAATTTTGCACAAGTTTCCTAAAACTTTTTAGAATGTATCATGAAAAATTGGAGCACATAACCTCAAAATTTCAAAAAATTATAGATTTTTGGCCTAAAATACTGCTTATCATCCATACAATTGTAATAATAACTCTATACATCAACATGCTGCAACAAATTAAGCGTTTCAATTTTGAATCATCGGATTAAATTTCTAAGTTCAGACTTCAACTGGAACCGAGATTTTGTCCTTGGACTTTATGCAATGCCGAGAATTTTGGCACTTTTGTGGAAATTTTCAACTCAAATCAATAAAATATTCGAATTTCAAATGACTTTGCTGACTTTAAATTACTTTTTGGTGCTTGGATTTTTTGGGCATCTTTTGGCCACTGACATAGTGGATGGAACTGGAAATTGGAACCATGTTTTGTCATTTGTTGCTCCATCTATTGCATTCTTTGCTGTTTCCTTAATTTGTGGACAAGTCATGATGAATGTAAGTTTAAAATTATGGAAACCTTTTTTAAAAAAATTGTCAAATTCTTAAAACTTTTCAGCTCGTCAAGTTGATTTTTCGATTATCAAAGTTATGCAAACCAAAACAATCTCTTAGAGGCACATTCGAATTGCTATTACTTCAAGTTTAACATCAGAAAATCAAATTTAAGCCATTAAAAGCATTTTCATTCAAATCAAGTTTAATCATCAAAATTGTATCATTTGCAGTCATGTATGCATTCGCTTTTATTGAGTTTCATGAATTTTAAGTGTCTAATACAGTGATGGCGAACCTGTGTGTCTCGGCACAATAGTGTACCCTTTAAGTTTTGGGATACTTGACGAACCGTATGTTGTGCGGTTTCAGTCATGGCTTACCACTATGTGCCGTAGCACATAAAAGTTTACTCACAATAAAATAACAAGTAATAAAATTTACATTTAAGTGAGTCAAAAGCGCATTTGATCAGTATTTTGCTAAGTTTACAGACCGCTAAGCCATCAACCATTCATGCATTAAAAGACATAAGCTATCACTATTGACAAACTAGAACAGCAAAGCTCCGCAGAGCATAGTTTGAGAACAGTGTTGCAAATGTAGATGTCTACACTAGATGAAGAATGTAGATTCTTCAATAGTTTTTGTCTGAGACAGAAATTTCTTCATAAAGATCGATTCTACATGAAGATAGAAAATCTAATCTACACAAAGATTATTTCTACATAAAGATTCTGTCTACATAAAGATTCGATGTAGATGTCTACAATTCTACATTTTTTCCAGGTCTACATCAGAGAAGAATGTAGAATTGTAGACATCTGCATCGAATCTTTATGTAGACAAATCTTTATGTAGAAATAATCTTTGTGTAGATTAGATTTTCTATCTTCATATAGAATCGATCTTTATGAAGAAATTTCTGTCTCATATTAATTTTTCACAAACTTGTTGACTAGATTTATAAGATTGACTAGATTTGAACTGTCACAAAATTTAAGAATCCCTTCCCGAAGAAAAGCGTTACATTAAAAGTGGCCCCTATGATTTTGTGGCTCAATAGCAGGGGGAGTTGAGAAAGGGACTCATTTTTGGATCCCAGACTAGCTGGATTCTTTGATGGCCCTGGTTGAAACAATCGATAAATTGCGAATCACTTAAAAATAAAATTTTTACAAAGTCCAATTCACTTTAGTTACATGTTATCGCAAATAGCTCGATAATCTGATTCAATGTTTGAACTACATTGCTTTTATTTCTATAGAAAGCTCATAAAAAGCAATCATTTTCCAGTGAAAATGCAAAAAGTAAAGGCAAAACTTTATTTTATGGTGAATTTATATAAATTTTGTGGATTATTCCTGGAACATTTTAACGAACCAAAGTCACGTCATTTAAAGTTCCTTAAGTTTTGGCCTTTTTGTGTTGCATTTGCTCATATTTTAATTATTGTGGCTTTAACTGTGAAGCTCATAAAGATTTCTATTTTTGATGGTGACTTTAACCTACGTTTTGACTATGCTGGCATTTTATTGATCATAAGTCAGCAGTTAAGGAGTATTATTGACATAACCTACACTTTTTTGTGACGCAAGAATATAGAAAAATTCTGGAAAACGCTGGATCAATTTGATGACTTTATCGTCAAGTTTTTGGGTATCAAAATCAATTACCGAAGGGAAAATTGGCTACATTTGAGGAGGCTAATCTTCATCGTTTTGATGAATATAACTTTTGGTGTCCTATTTTTAGTGCTCAAATCTAAGGATTCAAAAAAATTCGACAAATATTATGGCACATCGTCTCTTCTGGTTATTATTAATCAATTGAATCTCAACAAGTTCATCTTTCTCATCTCAATTATCAACAATCGAATTAAGCATTTGACTGAGAATCATAGAACAATCCAGATTTACGATTATAAATGTAAAGTCAATTTACAATTCCACTGATTTTTATGACATTTCATATTTTTGTAACGATTGTATTCTTGGGATATGTTCTTGTGCAGAACATAGAAAACAAAACATTTAATACAGCTCATTTTGTTTCAATCATAGCACCGCAAATCAATTTATGGTTTTTATGCTTTAACTGCTATAGGATAACCCGCATTGTAAGTTCTGAAGCTGAAATGTAGATGAGCTAGAGCTGAGCTAGAGCTGAGCTAGAGTTGAGCTAGAGCTGAGCTAGAGCTGAGCTAGAGCTGAGCTAGAGCTGAGCTAGAGCTGAGCAAGATCTGAGCTAGAGCTGAGCTAGAGCTGAGCTAGAGCTGAGCTAGAGCTGAGCTAGAGCTTAGCTAGAGCTGAGCTAGAGCTGAGCTAGAGCTGAGCTAGAGCTGAGCTAGAGCTGAGCTTGATCTGAGCTAGAGCTGAGCTAGAGCTGAGCTAGAGCTGAGCTAGAGCTGAGCTGTAGCTATAATGTAACTCCTTTTTAAATCTTTTAATCCTCAGGAGAAGCAGTTAATCTCAACAATAACCAAAACTACCATCAAAACAGATGACAACACACAATCATTCAATGAAGAGCTTTTACTTCAACTTCTGCATCAGAAGATTAACATTTGCCCTAAAAATATGTACGAATTGGATTATACATTAATTAAGAGTGCTGCAGTATTTTGTGTCAATTTTGTTTTCATTTTTATTCAATTTTATGTTTATTGTTAAGTCTTCAATGTATTGATTGTAGATTGTTTAATAAAATTAACTATGAATGTAAAAATATTCCTCCATTTCATTAACCCAATCATAGAATTTCAAGATATTTGTAAAAAGTGAACGGTTCCAATTTTTACAACAACTCCACTTCCAATGTCTCCTTGACATACAGCTGGATATCGATGCAAGAGTTGGATTAGTTAAAAAGCTTTTGGAATGTTTTCATGTGGTTTTGTCTCATCCTCACCTTGTTTATATCCAACCACGACTGATTTATTTATTTTTGCAATCTCAGAGTTTGGATCAATGAAGCAAATTGGCTAAGTTTGAGGGCTGAAAAGCTCAAATTTTGTGGCTGAATGAAAATTCAATAATTATTGCAAAGGTTGCAGTAATTTTCGATTTTGATTCCAGGCTTCAATTGGATAAGTTTTGGGGCTGAAAAGCTCAAATTTTGTGGCTGAATAAAAATTCAATAATTATTGCAAAGGTTGCAGTAATTTTCGATTTTGATTCCAGGCTTCAATTGGATAAGTTTTGAGGACTGAAAAGCTCAAATTTTGTGGCTGAATGAAAATTCAATAATTATTGCAAAGGTTGCAGTAATTTTCGATTTTGATTCCAGGCTTCAATTGGATAAGTTTTGGGGCTGAAAAGCTCAAATTTTGTGGCTGAATGAAAATTCAATAATTATTGCAAAGGTTGCAGTAATTTTCGATTTTGATTCCAGGCTTCAATTGGATAAGTTTTGGAGCTGAAAAGCTCAAATTTTGTGGCTGAATGAAAATTCAATAATTATTGCAAAGGTTGCAGTAATTTTCGATTTTGATTCCAGGCTTCAATTGGATAAGTTTTGGGGCTGAAAAGCTCAAATTTTGTGGCTGAATGAAAATTCAATAATTATTGCAAAGGTTGCAGTAATTTTCGATTTTGATTCCAGGCTTCAATTGGATAAGTTTTGGGGCTGAAAAGCTCAAATTTTGTGGCTGAATGAAAATTCAATAATTATTGCAAAGGTTGCAGTAATTTTCGATTTTGATTCCAGGCTTCAATTGGATAAGTTTTGGAGCTGAAAAGCTCAAATTTTGTGGCTGAATGAAAATTCAATAATTATTGCAAAGGTTGCAGTAATTTTCGATTTTGATTCCAGGCTTCAATTGGATAAGTTTTGGGGCTGAAAAGCTCAAATTTTGTGGCTGAATGAAAATTCAATAATTATTGCAAAGGTTGCAGTAATATTCGATTTAGATTCTTAATAGAAGCTCCGATGGGCTAGACATGTTATCAACAGACCTGAGGAAGCTCCACTTAGTAAGGTCTTTAATTCGGACTTTGTCGATTGAAAAAGAGATCTTCGAAGACCAAATAACTCATGAAAAGAGGTTGTTAATAGAGCGTATAGGAAATTTAAAAGCAATAGCCAGTTTAAGACACCATCTGAGGGAGGTCATGGATCACAATTGATCTGGACGGCCAGCGGAGCAAGTAAAGACAAAATGTTTAATTAACATTAAAAAAATATGTCTTAAATGAGAGAAGAGATGAGCTTATGACTTTAAAATTGCTCACTTTTCTCTTTAACTCGCTCATTTGATAGTGGTCAGTTTGAGATGATCAGATTGAGAGGCTGTAAACTTGATTTGCGTACACGTGTTAAGCAAAATGTTTTACATAAAAAAAGAAGAAATAAAAAAAACTTGATTTTGTTTAAAAAAAATATAATCGTTTTATTAATTTTGCCGCTTCTTTGAAGGGGTCATTTACTAATGATGTCCATGTATAGTTCTTTACTTGCTGACCCTTCCTCCTCCCCTGGACGTCATTTGTCATCATCAACATTACCACCAAGTTTAAGTATTTTTTCCTTCAATTTCTTAATCTCTTCTATTTGTTCTTGAACCACAGAATCTGATTTGTGATCGTTTCCGGTTTTAATCCAATTATCAAATTTTGTGACATCCGTAAAAACTGCATAATCATTCACATCACATTGAAGATATTCACCAAAAAGAGATGCTGAGACAATTCCTCGAAGATAAAAAGAACCATTGTGCTCCACAACTAATCCACTTCCACTGTCACCATTACAAACTCCAGTTCCGTTGGCATATCCACCACAAATTGTTCGATGACTAATTATTGGGTGAAATTGTACATGCTTTTGACAGTCTTTATAACTTAAGATGGGAACTTTAATAACATTCGCAATAAACTCAAATTTATGATTTTCACTCCGTCCAAAACCAGCAACAACTCCAGTTGCATCCAATGGAAATTCTGAATTAGTCTGAATCATACAAATTAGTTGAATATTATTTTTAAATGAAATATCTTCAGTAAGTTCTAGAACTGCAATATCAGCATCAAATGCATTCCAATCTGGATGAATATGAACAGTCTTCACACCAGCTATAACTTTACCAGCTTCAAACAGATCAAAAAGATTGTGAATACCAAATCCAACTCTAATTTCATGAGATTTAATTGGATACGATGAGTGCTTTTCCCAAATGCAGTGAGCAGCTTGAGAAAAAATTTATTTTTTGAGTTTCTGTGTTCCTTTTGCATTTTATGAATCTTACCTGTAATTACTTTTGAAGTGGATATGATCGTACCGCTACAAAAAAAGTCTCCATTTGGTCGATACAAAGCAGCTTTCCTAGAAATTTAATAACACAGAGTCGATGAAATTTTGTAAAGAGTCGACTTCGCCATACAGAATCGATGAAAATCTCAAGTCAGCTTCGAGCTCTGACATCGAGATATGAATCTGAATGGTACAAGTCGGTTAATCGATCAGAAATCTGGCACCAAGCCAGATTTGACTGGCTCTAAGAATGACTCTAAGTCAACAAACAGTTACTTAACGAGTCGAATATGCTGGAGCTTAACTCGAAGGTTGTCGGCTCAAATCCAGCAATTTCCAAATTTGTTCTTTTTCAGACGTTTAGACACTTTGACTGCTAAATGCACGAGATCAAGTTATAATTGGGCATTTGAGCAATGCTTTACTAAGGAATGAATCAGGAATTTGAAGTGTAGCGGGAGAAATAAGAACGAGAGCTATAAGATTACCTTTTTAATGAAATATTGTCAGAACGGAACTAAAACGTATCACGTCACGTCCACCGTACCACAGTGCCTGGATTTATTTAACAGTAAAATACCCCCCTCTTCCCCCTTCCCCTTCCTAAAAGCATTACATAACAAGTAAACAATCCCTAAGGTAACCCAGAACAAGTAAAAGCTTTCAAAATTTTACCATGGAAATGATCCACGTTGAATCTTGCTTCCACCAAACACCAGTTGTTGTCCGATTTTCATTTTACCGCAAGTATCCTAGATCAATTTAAGAAAAATGAAAGAAAATGCCTCAGAAGCGTTCTAAACATGCTCAGCAGAAAATTACCATGGCTATCGTTTTATGTTGTTGTCTTTCCGTTGCCATTGTTCTTCCTAAATTTGTAATTTCGATTGTTGGTGAAGGACTTAATGTTGTTAATATTGTAAGAAGTTTGGTTATTGCTGGATTCTCAGTTGTTGATGGCTCGTCAGTTTTTGTAGGTTTCCTAGTTGTTGCAATTGTTGAAGGCTTCTGAGTTGTCAAAGCTATCGTTGTCTTATCAAAAGCTATATTTGCCAAGCATATGTCCCAATCATTTATAAAACCATTCAGTCTTCCTTTCAAAGTCCTCAAAGTGTTCAAAAGCTTACTAAATGGATCTTTGTAGACACTATCTTGCAACTGTTGAGCTGAGACTAGAAATGAAGCTAAATTTGATGAAATTCTATCAATACATGCTTGATCTTGAATGGTTGTAGTTTTAACTTTATTTTGAAGTGCTGATAAGCTGGATAAAAGTGAAGTAACTTGAGGTTCGAGAGCATTTCTAGGATCAATAGTTGTGGTTGTTGGTTTTGATGTTGTAGATAAAGTTGTTGTTGTAGATGGCTTAGTTATGAATGCTTTTACTTCTTTGGTGATTTTTGTGGTCTGTTTAGTTGTTGTTGTTGTTGTGTGTTCTGATGTCATTGTTCTAGACTCAGTCGGAGTTGTTGTAGTTTTATTTGGAGTTGTTTTAGATTCTGTAGTTGTGCTAGTTGTTTTAGGCTTCTCAGTTGCGTTACTGGTTGTTGTAGGCTTCTCAACTGTTGTGCTGCTTGTTGTAGGCTTCTCAACTGTTGTGCTGCTTGTTGTAGGCTTCTCAACTGTTGTGCTGCTTGTTGTAGGCTTCTCAACTGTTGTGCTGCTTGCTGTAGGCTTCTCAACTGTTGTGCTGCTTGTTGTAGGCTTCTCAACTGTTGTGCTGCTTGTTGTAGGCTTCTCAACTGTTGTGCTGCTTGTTGTAGGCTTCTCAACTGTTGTGCTGCTTGTTGTAGGCTTCTCAACTGTTGTGCTGGTTGTTGTAGGCTTCTCAACTGTTGTGCTGGTTGTTGTAGGCTTTTCAACTGTTGTACTGGTTGTTGTAAGCTTCTCAACTGTTGTGCTGGTTGTTGTAGGTTTCTCAGCTGTTGTGCTGGTTGTTGTAGATGTCGTACTTGTAGTTCTAGACAAACATTCATTCCATTCTTTGCTAATGTCACTCAAATTACCCTCCAAAGTAGTCAAATCTTTAACATTCTTACTATAAGGTTCCTTGGAGATATTAGTTTCCAATTTCAGACCTGTAGCTAAGTAAGCTACTAAACTAGATGATATGCTGTCTTGACATGCCTCGTCTTGAACAGTTGCTGAACTTACAGCTGTTTGAAGTGCTGATAGGCTGTTTAAGAGATTCATTATTTTAGGTTCGAGTGCTTTTCTGGGATCTACAGTTGTTGTGGATGCTGAGGTTGTTGTTGTAGCTTTTGTAGTGGTTGAAGTAGTCGTTGGTTTTGTTGTTGTGGTTGTTGTAGTGGATTTAGTTGTTGGCTGGGTTGTTGTAGTGGATTTAGTTGTTGGCTGAGTTGTTGTGGGAGTTGGACTGGCTGTGAAAGTTGGAAAAGTCATTAAAGTCGTTGAGGTTCTCGGTTCTGTTGCTGTTGTCATCATTTCATAAAAAAAACTTAAAGATATTGAAAGCTTTTTTGACGTTTCCATTAAATTAGGTGTACAAAATCGATTTTGATAGTTTTCAAAGCATTTACTAAGTTTCAATTCCAGTTCGTGTTTCAATATTTCTTTATCCTGATTGCATAAATTTTCTTTCATTTCTATGACAAAAGCTGCATCTTCAATCAATTTTTTGTCAATCGCGTCTATCTTATTGCCCCATAAAGAAATGAGTTTCAATTTCTCGTGAGTTCCAAAAGAAATTGAGTGAATGTCAGTTAGCTGGTTCCTATACAACCATAACGTTTCTAATTCCGTCAATGGTTTAAAAATTCCAGGAGGTAATTCAGATATCTCATTCGAGTGGATTGCAAGTTCAATCAGGTAAGGATTATTTAAAAATAAATTTTCATTTAAATCTTTTAATTTATTTTCGCCGACGTTCAGAATTTTAAGGTTAAAGAGTGGATTAAAAATGTCATCTGAAAGTTCCTCAATTTTATTCTTTATCATGTACAACTGTTCCAAACTTTGCAGTCCACAAAAGCAGCTTGACGTTAATGTTGCAATTTGATTGCTGTTGAGACTCAGAGCCTTTAAACTTGTCAATGTGCTGAATACTTGAAATGGCAAATGAGCAATTTTGTTGTTCTCAAGGATGAGTTGTTCTAAATTATTAAGGCTGTTGAAGCTGTTGGTGCTTAAAGTCTGAATTTTATTTTGTTGGAGATTTAAAAGTTTCAAGTTGTTGAGTGGCTCAAAGATATTTTCGGGTATATCCAAAATCTGATTTGACTGAAGATTCAATGTCTCTAATTGTTGCATTCCCACGAAGCATAAAGGATGTAAAACTTCAACTTTATTGTCACTCAGTTCAATATTGATTAGCTTTTGTAAAGAGATAAAAACATTCGCTGAAAGTGCTGTTATTTCATTAAACTGAAGGTTTAGATCTTCAAGCTGTCGTAATCCAGTGAATGTTTCAGGATGTATGTCTGTAATTTTGTTCTGACTTAGGTCCAAAACATTTAAATTGACAAGAGTCGAGAATATTTTTGCAGGCAAGTCAAATATTGAATTTCTGTTAAGTTTAAGGACTTCAAGTCTACCCAACTTATTAAAAAGCTTTAATTTAAGGCTTAGAAGGTTATTAAAGTGCAAATCCAACACTCGAAGGTTTTTAAGTGGACTAAATAAGCCACCTGGAAGTTCATAAAGCCAATTCATTCCAAGATAAAGTCTCTCGATTTCCCGCTGCTTATCAAACAACATTTCTGGCAGTTCCGTCAATATATTGTCTTCTAAATTCAATATTTTCAGCTTAGCATCAAAGTTTAAAAAGTCAACAGACACATGATTGATATTATTCTCGGATATGTCCAAATATTCCAAGTTTCGGCATTCTTTGAGAAAATTTTGATTAAACTCTCGACTTTTTGACCAATTTGATTGCTTTTTGAAAGCAATTCCATTTAAATTCTTGAATTTTTGGCAAGTTTCTTCCAAACCTTGCTCGAAAATTGATTCTTCTGCTTCTTTGTACGTCGAAACTTTTGGGTATGCAACAATTTTTATGGAATCATCGTTTCTTTTTTCCAAATGTATCACATTTATTGACAATTCTTCACTAATGTCAAACACACGCAAATCACATGCATATCCAGAAATTATGACGTCATGAATTGTCATCAAACTTTCATCCGCTTGACATGTAAAGGAGCTAGCTGTAGCTTGATGATTTTGAATCAGAAAAATTAGATTGAAAATTAAACTTTTCAACAACATTTGATTCTTGTTGTTCTCGCAAGCAAGTTTAGAGTAAACTAAAATGCTAAAGATGAGCATCGTAAATGCAAAACTCTTCTAAAATTTCCTGTTTTTTTCATTTACGATTTTTTTT
>OU895880.1:8529457-8570916 GCA_917627325.4 Chironomus riparius | reverse complement strand
CTTACGAGTCAGTTGTCTACATTGCTGACTATTTTGCTAATAATTCTGAACGATTGATTCCTTATGCTGGTCCAGGACATTGGAATGATCCGGATACGCTGCTTTTAGGTAACTTTGGATTAAGCTATGAACAAAGTAAAGCTCAATTGGCAATTTGGGCTGTTCTTGCTGCTCCATTTCTTCTGTCAAATGATTTAAGGACAATTACGCCTGAAATTAAGGAACTGATTCTAAATCGTCAAATTATTGCTGTTGATCAAGATCCATTGGGGATTCAAGGAAAGCGATTAAGTTCTATTAATCGAATTGAGACATGGATACGACCAATATCACCAATTGTTAATGATGAGCATTCATATGCTGTAGCATTTGTATCAAGAAGAACTGATGGACATGGATATGCCTTTAAATATTCATTAGAGGAACTTGGATTGACGAACGTGTTTGGATATGAAGTCAAGGACTTGTTTGATTCAAAACGTGAAACATTTAAGGTGGCTTTAGGCGATAAGATTGAGGATAGAGTCAATCCAACTGGTGCTAATTTCTATAAATTCACTCCGATTACAAAAAGAGATTTGAGGAAAATGTTATAAATTTAAATATTTTGTGAATAAATTGCTTTGATTTAACTTTATTCTTGATATTTGGTTCTTAGTTCTTGGTTTTTGGTCATTGGTCCTTGATCCTTTTTCCTTGGTCCTTGGTCCTTGGTTTGGTTCTTGATTACTTGATTCTTGGTTCTTGGTTCTTGGTTCTTGGTTCTTGGTTCTTGGTTCTTGGTTTTTGGTTCTTGATTCTTGGTTCTTGGTTTTGGTTCCTGTTTCTTGGTTCTTGGTTCTTGGTTCTTGGTTTTTGGTTCTTGGTTTTTGGTTTTTGATTCTTGGCTCTTTGTTCGTGGTTCTTGATTCTTGATTCTTGATTCTTGATTCTTGATTCTTGGTTCTTGGTTCTTGGTTCTTGGTTCTTGGTTTTTGGTCCTTGGTTCTTGGTTCTTGGTTCTTGGTTCTTGATTCTTGGTTCATGATTCTTGGTTTTGGTTCTTGGTTCTTGATTCTTGGTTCTTTGTTCTTGGTTCTTGGTTCTTGGTTCTTGATTCTTGATTCTTGATTCTTGATTCTTGATTCTTGATTCTTGGTTCTTGGTTCTTGGTTCTTTGTTCTTGGTTCTTGGTTTTTGGTTTTTGGTTCTTGGTTCTTGGTTCTTGGTTCTTGGTTCTTGGTTTTTGGTCCTTGGTTCTTGGTTCTTGGTTCTTGGTTCTTGGTTCTTGGTTCTTGTTTCTTGGTTCTTGGTTCTTGGTTTTTGGTTTTTGGTTCTTGGTTCTTGGTTCTTGGTTCTTGGTTCTTGGTTCTTGGTTTTTGGTCCTTGGTTCTTGGTTCTTGGTTCTTGGTTCTTGGTTCTTGGTTCTTGATTTTTGGTTCTTGGTCCTTGGTTCTTGGATCTTGGTTCATGGTTCTTGGTTTTTGGTTCTTGGTTCATGGTCCTTAACTCTTGGTTCTTAGTTCTTAGATCTTGGTCCTTAATCATGGTTCTTGGATCTTTGGTAAATGAGAAACCTAAGAATTTAGAAAAGTTTAATAATCAGCCTGACAAATTGCACATTGGAAATCCCAAATAGTAAATAAACAACAACAACAAAAATTATTGATAAAAATTGCCTAATTTTGCTTAGTTCAAGTGGTTTTTACTTTTATCTAATCAATTAGGAAGTAACATCTTATGATTATTTTCTTTTGTCTGTAAATAATTTTAATTTCAGTATTAATCGAGTGTTTGTTCAGTGCAAAAGCAATAAAATGCTTCTTAAATGTTTAATTTTATTAAGTTTAAAGCTCCTTGTTATTTCTGCTCAGCAGTCGTCACCACGTTGTAGTTTTGCGATTCAAAACGGAACTTATGTGTGCAATTTACAGATACAAAATAATGACACTGAAGCTGACTTTTCAGTAATTGAAGGAGATCATCTTGAAGGTTTGTTGGGATTTTATTTATTATTAAATTTGACTTAAATTTCTAAATCGATTTAAATCCAGGTTACAATGACTCGAGTGTTCAACTTCTTCGTGCATCTCAACAGACAACCTTCAACATCCCTTCTATAATTTGCAGACAATTTTCAAACATAAAAGAGTTAATTGTGATTCTTTCACAAGTTCAAGTCATAACACAAAGTTCATTTGCTGGATGTTCCGTCCTTGAGACTCTTAAGATCTATTACAACACAATTACAGACATTCCTCCTTATACATTCATCAATAATCCATTATTAAGCTTTGTTGATATCGCCAGCAATAGAATCACTAGACTAGAACCAGGTGTATTTAGAGGAACATCTGTTAAGTCTTTAAGTATTGATGAGAATCAGTTAACAACTTTTGATGGCTCTTGGCTTGCTGATATTGCTGAAAGTCTAACAATTTTAAATTTACGGAAAAACCTGATCACTGCACTTCCATCACAAGCCTTCGTTCAGCTCAGGAATCTTGAATTTCTTGATTTAGATTCTAATCAGCTCAGTGACATCCCACCTGATGCTTTTGAAGGACTTCATAGTCTTCAAGATCTTGTCTTTTACAGCAATCGATTGACAAGTCTCCGACCTGAATGGTTCAACACTCTAGACAGCCTTCAGCGTCTCAGACTTGAGTACAATGCGATTCAGGAACTTCCAGTTGGAATATTTTCATCAAATAATCAGCTTCAAAAGTTGTGGATGTCAAATAATAACATTAAGGTTATTGACTCTAATGCATTTGGAGATTTGCAGAATTTGGATGGATTTTATTTTGAATTTAATTCAATTGAAGCCATCGATGAGAGATTTTATGATCGAGCTGTAAATTTATTCAGTGAGTTGAATTAACCTATACCTAACCTATACCTAACCTATACCTAACCTATACCTAACCTATACCTAACCTATACCTAACCTATACCTAACCTATACCTAACCTATACCTAACCTATACCTAACCTATACCTAACCTATACCTAACCTATACCTAACCTATACCTAACCTATACCTAACCTATACCTAACCTATACCTAACCTATACCTAACCTATACCTAACCTATACCTAACCTATACCTAACCTATACCTAACCTATACCTAACCTATACCTAACCTATACCTAACCTATACCTAACCTATACCTAACCTATACCTAACCTATACCTAACCTATACCTAACCTATACCTAACCTATACCTAACCTATACCTAACCTATACCTAACCTATACCTAACCTATACCTAACCTATACCTAACCTATACCTAACCTATACCTAACCTATACCTAACCTATACCTAACCTATACCTAACCTATACCTAACCTATACCTAACCTATACCTAACCTATACCTAACCTATACCTAACCTATACCTAACCTATACCTAACCTATACCTAACCTATACCTAACCTATACCTAACCTATTTATGCTTAATTTTCTTATCGACTTCATTTCAGATCTTTATCTTTACTCCAACAACTGCACATCAGGATTCTTCACAGGAGTCAACAATACACGAGCAGCAGTTCGAAATGCCCTTCGACCATGCTTTGATAATTTTGTTCCAGCAAATAATGGCTCAATATCGTGTGAATATGATGTCAACGAGGACATTGGATACACTTGTACAATGTTGATTGATAATCCATTGGGAATTGAGTTTCAAGTGATTCCTGGTGATCATGTGCCTAGCTTTGGCGATGACAATGTGACAATGCTACAAAGTTATTTGCAGAGAACCTCAATTGTGCCTTCAATTCTATGCAGAAAGTTTGTGAATTTGCAGTTTATTTACATCGCAATGTGCAGAGTTGAGGAACTAAGCCGAGAAGCATTTGAGAACTGTTTAAATTTGGAATATTTAAGCCTTGACTTTAATGATGTGCAAGCCATTCCAGACAACACATTTTCATCGTCACCAAAACTGAACACGTTGAGCTTCTTTGTCAATAAAATTACAGAAATTGGACCAAATGCATTTACAGGAACAGCATTAACTTATTTAAATCTTGGAAATAATCAAATATCAAGCATAAATCCAGTGTGGTTTGAAGACGGTCGTGGAGATTTGCTGAGATATCTTCTTTTAGATTCAAATGACATTAAGGAACTGCCAAGCAATGGATTCTCAACTTTAAGGAACTTAACTGAACTTATTGTAACCAGCAATCCATTAGAGGACATAGCAAGTGATGCATTTGCTGGCCTTGAAAATCTTGAAATATTAAATCTTGGAGGATGTCAGCTTAAAAGTTTAAATCCACAATGGTTCAATGACTTGACTAATCTTCAAAGATTTTATGTCATGCAAAATGAGTTGACAGACCTTCCAGCTGACATCTTCAACAATGTCACGCACCTGAATGTCGCTAATAATCAACTGCAAGCTATCAACGCTAATTCATTCAGCAATGTCAACAACTTAGTCGTCCTTAATGCTCAAAATAATGAAATTAATGAAGTTGATCCAAATTTGTATGATGCAGAGTCGCTTTATACTTTACAGCTCCTTAACAACGAATGTGCATCAATAAATATTGTGAATTTGCCACTAAATCGAGAATTTTATCGAGATCGGTTCGAGCTATGCTTTGAGAACTTTATGCTTGAAAATTTTGGGTTTATTGAGTGCCAATACACGCAAGTTGAAGTCATCGGGTACCACTGCATCATGTCTATCTATAATGTTCGTGGAAATGACAATTATGAGGAAATTGAAGGCGAGCATCTTGAGAATTTTGGTAATTCAGATGTGGTTTATCTTGAAGCTTATCAGCAACAGACAACAATCATCCCGTCCATAATTTGTAGACAGTTTGTGAACCTTCAAATGATTTATTTTGGATTTAATGGAGTTGATGAGCTTTTTGCTGGGAATTTTGATGAATGCAGGAATTTAAAGGATCTGAACATTGAGGCTAATAATGTCAAGATTCTACCTGATTTGATGCTTCATAATTCAGCACATCTACATACTTTTACTGCTGACAACAATCAAATCAGTCAGATAGCTGAAAACGCATTGACTAGAACTAGATTATCAATATTAAGGCTTGAATCGAACCTTCTAACCAACTTCAATGTCAATTGGTTCAATGGAATTAATGAAACCTTGCAGATGCTGACAATCAGGAACAACTCAATCACATCCATGCCGGAAAATGCATTTGAGAACTTAAGGAATCTACAGGAACTAGAAATTGGGTTTAATGACCTTCCAGACATGCCAGATAACATTTTTCAAGGCTTATCAAACCTTTTATTTTTATCACTCTCCAATTGTAATATTCGTGACTTAAAAGCTGCTTGGTTCAATGACTTGACATCTTTAGGAAGTCTGTTCCTAAATTATAATCATTTAACGTCGATTCCGGATGGGATTTTTAGCAACCAACTTGACATGTATGAATTAAATTTCAATGGAAACCGATTAAGTTCCTTGAATTCTGAAGCATATGGGAACTTATCAAGCATCCTGTACATCTCAGCAATGAACAATCGAATCAATTTGATTGACCCAAAGCTTTATGATGAGTCAGCAAATCTTTATAATTTATTTTTATTCAACAACCTTTGCGTGGATGATAATTTCATATCCATCATCAATAATCGTGAGGATACTCGTGAGCATCTGCGGGCATGCTTTGAGAATCATGAGAATGATGGATTTATAGAATGCAACTATATCAATGATGCTGCATATACTTGTGAGTTGACTGTTCAAAATGTTTTGGGAAGAGCGAATCCAGACAGAATTGGTGGACAGCATGTTGACAATCTTGGAGATTCTAATGTTTTATTTGTTGAAGCTTTGTTGCAGCACACAGCATCCTTCCCGTCAATAATATGCAGGCAATTTAGGAATTTATTGTATATTTATATTTTGGAAAGTAAACTTCAGGAACTGACCCAAGAAGTTTTCGAGAGCTGTACAAACTTAAATGCTTTGATTCTTGATCAAAATGAGATTCGAGTTGTTCCTGACAATGTCTTTTCGTCATCACCAACATTATCCTTACTAAGCTTCTTGTCAAATGAAGTCAATCTGATTCAACCAGACGCTTTTGCTGGAACTTCCTTAACTTATGTCAATCTTAATGGAAATCATCTGACAAAAATTGATCCAGGCTGGTTTGAAGGATCACGCAGTAATAATCTAATGTACTTCATGCTGGATTCCAATAATATTCAAACTTTAAGAAGCAATGCCTTCCCGAACCTCCCGAAAATCGTTGAAATTTCACTGTCATACAATCAATTAACAGACATCGCAAGTGATGCATTTGCTGGACTGTCAAATTTACAAATTCTAGAACTTAATAGCTGTGGACTAAAGACTCTTCAGCATCAATGGTTTAGTGATCTTTCTGGATTATTACGGATCTACTTAAATCAAAATAAATTAACTGAACTTCCAGTGGCTATTTTTGGGAACTTAACGCATGTTTATGTCGCTAGCAATCAACTTCAAAGAATCGACGCGAATTCATTTACAAGTTTAAGCAACTTGATCCTTTTTAATGGACGAAACAATCAAATTAATAAAATAGATCCTGTATTTTTTAATGATACACAGTCAATGTATAACTTACAGCTAAATGGGAATATTTGTGTGTCAATTGATGTCATGAACTTAGCATTAAATCGAGAGTATTATAGGCCATTATTTGAACAGTGCTTTAGCAATTTTGAGGGTACATATTAACTAGGGATTGAATTAATGTTAAGGGGAGAACAACTAGCTGTAAAATAATTAAAAATAAAACAGTTGTTAAATGATTTGAAATTCGTCGTAAAAAAGTTATGAAACCAGTCCAGGGCCCAGTTTAGAATGGTTTCTGGAGCCAGTTAAGAATGGTTTCTGGAACCAGTTTAGAATGGTTTCTGGATGCAGTTTCAAATGGCTTTTGGAGCCAGTTTAAATGATTTCTAGAGCCAGTTTAGAATGGCTTTTGGAACCAGTTTAGAATGGTTTCTGGAGCCAGTTTAGAATGGTTTCTGGATGCAGTTTCAAATGGCTTTTGGAGCCAGTTTAAATGATTTCTAGAGCCAGTTTAGAATGGCTTTTGGAACCAGTTTAGAATGGTTTCTGGAGCCAGTTTAGAATGGTTTCTGGATGCAGTTTCAAATGGCTTTTGGAGCCAGTTTAAATGATTTCTAGAGCCAGTTTAGAATGGCTTTTGGAACCAGTTTAGAATGGTTTCTGGAGCCAGTTTAGAATGGTTTCTGGATGCAGTTTCAAATGGCTTTTGGAGCCAGTTTAAATGATTTCTAGAGCCAGTTTAGAATGGCTTTTGGAACCAGTTTAGAATGGTTTCTGGAGCCAGTTTAGAATGGTTTCTGGATGCAGTTTCAAATGGCTTTTGGAGCCAGTTTAAATGATTTCTAGAGCCAGTTTAGAATGGCTTTTGGAACCAGTTTAGAATGGTTTCTGGAGCCAGTTTAGAATGGTTTCTGGATGCAGTTTCAAATGGCTTTTGGAGCCAGTTTAAATGATTTCTAGAGCCAGTTTAGAATGGCTTTTGGAACCAGTTTAGAATGGTTTCTGGAGCCAGTTTAGAATGGTTTCTGGATGCAGTTTCAAATGGCTTTTGGAGCCAGTTTAAATGATTTCTAGAGCCAGTTTAGAATGGCTTCTGAAACCAGTTTAGAATGATTTCTGCAACCAGTTTAGAATGGTTTCTGGAACCAGTTTTCAATGGTTCTGGAACAAGTTTACAGTTGTTCTAAAATCTTTACAAAGTGGTTCCAAAACCATTTAATGGTTGCCAACCCGATTTGAAATGTTTTTTTTTTAAATAAGTATTAAATGTTTTACAAAATGCTGTTCTTCCCTTGGTTCAAGCTAAATAAATAATAAAGAATTAAAATTAATTCAATCATATTCATTACTGTACAAATAAATATAAATTGTAACCTACAAAATCTATATTTTACCACAAAGTAGCAATTAAAATGTTCCAAATTAGTAAATAAAATTTATTCAACTTAAATAATCAATTTAATTCAATCACATTTAATCTCAAGTCTATAACAATTTTGATGATCTTCCTTACTCCACGAAACGACCTTTGCCAGCGGCTTGTCAGTCTTCAAATGTGCTGTAAATGCCTCGCTTATTTTTGTTGGTGAAAACTTCGAGAACAAGACAACTTTTGTTGCATTTTCAGCATCCTGAAATTCAACTTGTAAATTTTTGACTTCTTCTCGTTCTCTCAGTGTTGTGTTTGTTGAGGTTATGAGTCTAGCTTGAGGCTGGAAGTTTCTAGATTTCGGATTTAATTGCTTGCAGATGTCCTCGATTTCAGATTGTGTTGGTGGTGATGATTTTGGGAAGCATTTTGTGTGCCAGAGTCCCATTGTTTGTTGGTAAACTTCATAAAAGTCACTGAAATATTTTCAAAATTTAAGTTTGTACTGGGAAGTGATGCTTCTCGGGTTTAATCTTGTTTTTATACTAGTTTTGCTAAAATAAACCCAAGAAAGCAGTTAAATTAAGTGAATACCTTCCAAGTGATCCATAAAATCCCCAGCAATGCTTCTCGTCTTCTCCATTTGGACAATCTATTTTCTTATCACACACAACCTCATATGGCACGCAATGCGGTGATCCTTTGCACATAAATTTCTTACGACCTCCTTGATTGCATTTAGACTGACAAAAGTTGACATCCTCATCACTTCTATCCCAACAATGAACGATTCCGTCACATATCTTTCTTGGATTTGTAGCAAGTAAATACTCATAGCATGTACATTCACTAGGCTCGTCAGTTCTATCTCCACAGTCGTCGATATGATCACAGAATTTAGATTTGTCGACACATCTTCCGTTCCTGCATTTGATGCTTTTTATTGGTGAACACAGCGAGTTTTTCCTCTTGATTTTATCACATGCTTGTGGAGTTTCATCACTTCCGTCATGACAATCTTGGATTTTGTTACAGACTTGTGATTCATGCAGACATTTACCGAAAGGACATCGATGAGTTGGACAGGGAAAATCAGATGATTTGTATTTGCAAACTTTGCATGTTGGGCTGTCTGAGAGATTGATTAATAAGGAATAATAGTTAAAAACTTGGTTTTTATAAGGCTTACCTTCATATTCAGCAATGTCAGAGTAAATATGCCCACTTTTCAGATCAAAGACACAAACTGGATCTACGAAATCGCAAAATCCTTTCTTCATTTTATGGAATGCTTTTGGATACCAATCGCTGGTGTTAGTTCTGCAGACAATTGTTGCAATCTTATGAGATGCTGTAAATAATTTAAAGTAATTCATTAGAGCTAGTAAATTCCTTTGTAGAGCTCATCTCTAACTCTATACCCTATCCCATCCCATACCTTATTCCATCCCATACCCTATCCCATACCCTATCCCATACCCTATCCCATACCCTATCCCATACCCTATCCCATACCCTATCCCATACCCTATCCCATACCCTATCCCATACCCTATCCCATACCCTATCCCATACCCTATCCCATACCCTATCCCATACCCTATCCCATACCCTATCCCATACCCTATCCCATACCCTATCCCATACCCTATCCCATACCCTATCCCATACCCTATCCCATACCCTATCCCATACCCTATCCCATACCCTATCGCATACCCTATCCCATACCCTATCCCATACCCTATCCCATACCCTATCCCATATCCTATCCCATACCCTATCCCATATCCTATCCCATACCCTATCCCATACCCTATCCCATACCCTATCCCATACCCTATCCCATACCCTATCCCATACCCTATCCCATACCCTATCCCATACCCTATCCCTTCCCATACCATATAAGCTTATACTTACTTTCACTATCACTGCAATACTCCTTAATCTTCTTCTCATTATCCTTATGAACCTTATAACAGTCTTTTCCTGCTATACCTTGGCAGTTCCTTTTAATCTTCAAGGATAAACTTTTCAGACTCTTCTTAAATCCAGCAACAGCAATAGCCATACATTTATCATCATCCTCTTCAATTTCATTCTGAATAGGAAGGAACAGAGGCAGCACATGCCTATTAAAATGGAAATGCTTGTCAAGATGAAGAAGCATCGCATTTGAATCATTAACATGATGAAGGCAATCAACTTTTGATGTTTGTTCGTATGGACTTTGAATTTTGAGGAAAGACTTGGCATTTCCAACAAGTGCTGACACGTAATTGAGTTTTAGTGGATTTTCGTCATTGCCTAAAATTGACTTTTCAGCCAAAACCCAAGATTTATCAACTAAAATTCCAACGCCAGCAAGATCTCCATTTGAGTAGATTTCGACAGTCCATGGCGAGTAGAAGTCATTTAGGTGACTCCAAATGTGAACATTTTGAGGTTTTAAGAAGGTTGAATTTCCAGAGACAGGAACTAGCTTTTGATCAACATTTGAAATTGTTGAATTTTTATCTGCAAAACTGGACTTCTTAAAAGGCGAGCATTCAACTTCCAAAGCCAAACATTCATCAACATCATTGGAACCAACTCTAACCGAACTTTTGATCATTGACTTTGCACTTGGGTGACTTTCTCGTCGTCTTATGTCTATGTCCATATATAAGTCATTATTTCTCATGGCAACAACTCGAGCACTTTTAAGTGACTTAAATCCAATTATATTGCAAATGTCTGTTCCTATGGAAACTGAATTCTTTACAAAATCTCCATTGTCATCGCACATGAGCTTCCAACTTGAATTCATATTTCGAGTAACGATTCCTTTTGAGTGCAGGTATGGCTTGTTGTTGATGTCTAAGCTGATTGAGTGACCGTCGGTAAGGGCAACTGTTGGGAGATACATTTAATTGTATTTTAGAGTCAATCACAAAAGATGTAGTAGGGTTGAATTCAGGGGGGGAGTAGAGGGGGTTGAGGGTTAACCCCTCAAAACCCATTTTAAGAAAATTTTGTTTATTTTGATAAAAAATTTGAGAAAACCCCAAAACGCTTCCCCCCATTAGCTAGGCCCCTGGTGCACTCAGGACTTTTTTAAGGCAGCCTAACCTCATTGAATTTTTATGACATCATTTGTGAATGACCCTGTTATACATAATTTATGAATTAATCATGTCTACTTACCACAATGCATCTAAAAATAGTTAAAATTAAAAAAAATAAGAATTAATTGTTTTTCTGAAGTATAAAAATATCCAGGGGGACAACAACTTGATGAGGAAAATTTTAATGAAAAATCAAAAATTCAAAGTAATCCCTCACAAGTTGATTTAAGTTCATAATTTCAATTTCTTTCACCAAACAGTTAACCCTCTTAGCAGGCGCGTAGCCAGGAGGGTATTGTCCCCCTATCAAGTGCTTTAGGCCGTGCTCGTGCTGCGGTTCAAAATGTTTAAGGGGGGACAAGACCCTCCTGGCTACGCGCCTGCCTCTTAGAAACCTGATCTTACCTCATCTTCTCCAAATTTACAGTCTAGATTCCCATCACACTGCTTGTCCCAGCTAACGCAAGTCTTTGATTTTGAGCAAGAAAATTGAGTGTTATTGCAGTTAACTTTAATAGAAAAAAATAAATAAAGTTTTTAACTGTTTTTTAAAAACTCAGATCGACAAATAAGTTCAAATTGATGAGGTACGATCAAAACCAGGTAACCTTGGTGGCACCATAGTAGCTAATCGCACTGTACTTTGATTTATGTAAGCAACCCCTTCAATTTGAACCTCTTTAATTGCTAATGAAATAATCAAATTTTATACTTACAACAGTCAACTTCATCACTTGAATCAGCACAGTCCACATGTCCATCACATATCAATTTAGCGAACGGTCCTTTCAAGTGATCCTTGCATTTACAATTAAGCTCATCTGTTCCATCTTCACAGTCAAAAGTTCTATCACATCGGAGGTCAATGTTGATTGTTTGTGGGATTCTGAAGTGGAGAAAAATGAAATTTTGGGATTATAAAAATGCTAAAATTACAATTAAGGGTACTGTAAGCTTTAGTGGACCCTAGTGGCACCATTGGCGGGTTTTAAGAGCAAACCTTAGTGCTAATTTGAAAATTAATGCAATCATCAACCAAGTTCCAATGAAATTAAGCTATGAAAAGGAGATGGTACCCCAAATAGACCTAGAAATCATTCCAGAATTGCTAAAAGTTCAGTGTGCCGCGACACACAGTTTGGACAACACTGCTCTTTCTGTCCTTCCATTTAGACTACAATCCCAACAGTCAACTCAACAATTGACCCGTGTTTATCATTAACTAACCTTGAGCACCTAAAAACTTCACTTTTCAGCTCCTTCTTCGACACTTTCTTACTCTCAACGTCATTAACAATCTTATTAGGATCAATGCCACTCGTTGTCTCATTTTTATCATTCTTACTTCCAACAAGCATCAAATCCATCCAATTAAGTGGACAATTGACTTCATCTTCACCACCAAGACAGTCCACAGCTCCATTACACTTTGATGCTTTAGGGATGCATTTAGGAATGCCCCAAACGCAGTTCATGCCTGGACAGTTTTCTCTTGGAGTGTTAAATGGAAGTTGTTTGAGTGCATTTGTGGTTTCTTCAATCCAATTAAGGTATAAAGAGGTTCTAGTATAGACGCCTGGTTCATTAGCACGAGCACATCCTTCACCATGCGATACAATTCCTAGTAAATACCATTCTGATGGATTTGCAAAGCCTCGGCAGACTAGTGGACCTCCAGAATCACCTTGACATGCATCTTTCTCCCCATCCTTCTCACCAGCACAGACACAACCACTTTCCTCATCATTTTGATACTTGCATTTTGAGAGAATTGGAACATCAACGACTTGAAGCTCGTCAGCTGGAATTGACCAAAAATTAAGTATTTTACATATTTTTAGTAACTTAATAGCTTACGATCTGGTCCCTTCTCCCTTAATGCACCCCATCCTAATGTCGTACAAATGCTTCCTGCTTTTGGTCCATAAATCCATTCTTTAGTTCCAGTTCTATCCACAGTTGGCATACAAATCGGTCTAACCCATTTGTTAAAATTAAATTGATCCTTAACACGCATCAATGCTATGTCATGCCTCAGTGTTGACCGGTCGTACTGTTCATGTGGTATGATATGAGTAACATATGTGATTTGAATCATTGGAGAGTAGCTTGAACGACGAAGGAGACCAGCTCTGACTTCATAATGGTGAGATTCGAATGCTCGAGTGCAGTGAGCAGCTTTAGATTGAGGAAGATATCAAATTTTGATTTTGAGGTTAGGTCGAGGGGACAACAACATGATGGGAAAATTATTTAATTTAAAAATCCAAACAAACATTCAATTATTTCCTTCAAATTTAGATTGAAACATTAATTTGACAATTTTCCCATAATGTTGTGTTCCCCCTTGAAAAAATTTGAATCCAAGTAGTGAACAAATTGATGACAAGTAATTCAAAAATTTCTAATAATTAAAAAAACCAAATAGGTTAATATGGTGGTTCTTGGCAAAATTTATCAAGCTCATCATGCTGTTTCCCCCTTGTATTCAATTGAAGTCTTAAAACAGGTTTCTTTAGATACTTCAAGCACTTGGGCCCTTCAAAACCATCGACATTTTGAGTTTATTAAATAATGTTCTTAGAAGTCTATTAAAACTGACTTCAGGGGGATAACAACTTAGTGAGAAAATAAATTGTAATATTTTTATAAATTTACGATAACAAATTTTAAGTAAATTTTTTCAATTTTTTTTTCCAACCAAGCTGTATTCCCCTTGAATAAATCCAAAAAATTAAATCAACTCACCGGTCAAAATCCATTTTTCATTGTAAATACTTCCACCACAATGGAACCTGCCATCTTTAAAAATAGCAACAATAAATGGAAATTCTCCAGGAAGTGCTGATGATCCACCGACAATTCTAGCAGCTTGAACCAATTCGTCAGCTTCTCTTTTATTTCTTGTGAATTTTTCAGCATCGATTTTGGAAACTCCACATTTTGGCTGTCCGCATTTGACATAAAAGACACTATTTTCATCATTATTCATCAGTGCTTTTCTCATCCTGCAGACATCACTAAATGTTGGTGCTTCAATGCCACTTTCAGTTGAATGGATGAAAGGTCCAGAAATTTGTCCATTTTTGATACTTAACATTGGCTCATAATTTACTTTTCCAACTTCACTTTCGCATGCCTCAATTGCCCATTTCATTGGATTCTTACAGACTGGATACCAACGTCCTTTATAATTCCGATGTAAAATTCCTTCAGAATGTGATGTAAAGTATGAATTTACAGCTCCAATTTGCTGTACAATCATTGAACATTCAGTTTCATCCTTTCCATTATAGCAGTTATTGAATCCATCGCATTTCTCAAGTGACGAGTAGCACATCATCTTTGATGGATTGTCTTCATAATCTTTACGATTTTCATAGCATGAATATTGAAATTTGTCACATCCAAAACAGCCGAGCTCATCAGTTCCCATTGGGCAGTCAATAAATCCATCACAAATTCGACTCTCGTGAAGTCGTGCCTTACAGGAACAAGCAGTCTCATCACTCGCATCAACACAATCGACTTTTGAGTCACACCATTTTGATTTAGAGATGCATTGATTTGTGCTAAAGCATGGAAGCTTGCCTGGTTCACAATTGTGATGCGATGATTGATTCATGTTGAATATTTGACTTGGGTATGTGGCATAGATGATGTCGTATTGTGATGGGATGTTGTGTGGATTAAGATTGTCTGAAATAAATGAGGTATGAATCACTTATTGACTTGAAGGGTTGAAAATAAGGGGTAGGAAATAAAGGGTAGGAAACAAGGGGTAGAAAACAAGGTGGAGAAAAGAAGGGGTAGGAAATTTTAATAACTCAACATACGATTTCTCTCATCCCTTCCATCATCATCTCCTGTTTTCCTATTCCAAGTTCCACTCGGCTTTCCACTTGGTGGTGCGGCTGTTGTCGTTTGCTCATAATAAGCAGGCAATTGTGCGCTCTCAGTTGGCATAAAAGCACAAAACGTCGGTTGCCCAATTGCTTCACGATAATTTGGATATCCTTGAAAGTTTTGCATCATCGGTTGTACAGGAACTGGTCGTGGTCCCATGAATTGTCCACCAGTTGGCATGAACACACCTAAAATTATCAAAAATTAAGAAAAATTTAGTTTTAGAAATTTTCAAACAACCATTTAGTCGAATATATTCAGGCGCAATCAAGCTTCCATTAAGATCATTACCTCCAGGCTGTGTATGCATCATTGGCATTTGCATTGGCATTGGCATCATTTGTGGATAAGCGTATGGCTGAACTTGACGATATTGTTGATGATAATTAACGAAGCAAACTGGATATGGCATGAGGCTGTAGCCTGGATTCATGAAAACTTTTGAAGTTGCCTTCATTGTCTCACCAGTTGTTGGATATACGACTGGAGCATTTGCAAAGCCTGAAAATTGCATTGGAGCGAAATTTTGTTGAGCTTGTCGATTTTCTGCTTCTGATCTTGTATTTGAAGCTATTGTCTGCATTCCATCGTCAATTATGTCATGCAGTAAGTGAGCAACTCCGTCCAAAATTTCATTTCCTGTAATTTTACCTTCAATTCTTTTGTCAAAGCTTGGCTCATGATCGTAAAGTTTTGTTGATAAATATCTCTCATCTTGCAGTTCGTCGACAAACTTTGGAGGTTTATTGACCGAACTGTCAAATGCTGGAGCTGGACATGCTGTTATTGGCTCATTATCTGAGACTGGGAATTTACTGATTGTTGGATTATTCAGTTTTGATGAGATTTCATCTGGAATTGTAAAGGAACGAAGTTTAAGGCACAGTTGTTAAGGATGTTTTCAGTTCTTATCCTTGACTACTTAAAGTTAAGATTGGCTTGATTTGTACCAAGATCACAATCTGATAGTTTTTTTCAATAAAAAACCAAGGGGATAACAACATGTAAGTTTTGATTGCGAATTTTCTCTCTTCTTTGAACAACCGAAAGGTTTTTTTTCCCTAAGTTTAAATCAAAAAATTCAAAACCTCAACCCTAATTCATACACAAATATAATGCAGGGGGATAAAAACCCATTGGAAAAAATAAAAATAATAATAAAATTATAAAAAGTGCTGAAAACGATTAAAAATATGCAAAAAAAAAGTTTAAAATTCCCAAAAAGTTTTTTCACAAAGTTGTTATCCCCCTGATTTATCAAAACTTCTTAATTTACCTTTTCTTTCATTCACTATTCCAACTTCACTTCCTTCAGCTGATTTATGCATAATCTTTGTCTTTTTGCTATCCTTTTTGATGTGAACTTGTTTATGGTTGTCTTTGTGATCCTTCTTTATGATCTTCGTTGACTGATGCTTGTCTTTATGCAACTTTTTGTCATGATCTTTGACAATTGCTTTTGTTTTCTTCTTCTTTTTTGGTTGTTCTAAAATTTCGCCATCTTCTAAAGACAATTGCTCACCAATCAATGGTAATTCTTCATCACTATCGCATCCTGTGTCAATAAGGTGATCAGGTTGGGTAAAATAATGTAAATAAATAAAAATAATAATGTTTAAGCATTCTTGACTAGGTTGTACATCGACCAGGCGCGTAGCCAGGGGGGATTTGCCCCCTTCTTTTTGAAACTCGAAAAAATCCCCCCCCCCCAAAGTTTTCCATACAAAAAATGCCCCCCCCCCCCTCTTCAAATTCTTGGCTACGCCCCTGCCATCGACTAATGGCAAAAAAGCGGGCAAGTTTGAAAATTTTCTACAAAGCAGGAGACAGAGGGTAAGTCAATAAATCGAGGCTTTCACGACTTAGTTTAGTGTTGCTCTAACTTATCAAGCCACAGAGTTTTAAATCATTTTCCCGTGCTTGTGCACCACGCTGGCGCTGGCAACCACTTTTTAGTCAGGAGCTAGAGCTCTGCAGAGCAAAGTTTGAGAAAAAGGCCCAAGTTGGACAGCCTATGGATGACGTCTATATAAAATAGTGTTAACTGGCCGTTCATAGGTTTTTACCGATTTTTGGTCTGAAAGCGGGTCATGTCTAGGATGACCAGATAAATTTTGAAAAATAGAGGACATCCAACGTTTCTATCAATTTTATTTAATTTTTGAAAGATTACAAAATAAAAAATGTCCACTGAAAAACCAAAAAGATGGTCAGCCTTGATATGTCCCGATTTCAGGTATGAAAAAGTTGAACAGGCCAAATTTTCAAGCACTTTCCAAGAAAAATGATTCAAAAAAGCAGGAAATTAAGAATTTAGCTGAGATTTTGTTCAAAAAAATTGGCAGTTGGACAGCCTGGTAGTAGCAAGCAAGTGTAGCATTCAAGAAGAGGGTTCGGTATAGTATGCAAGGTAGGCAAGATGTAACGATTTACAAACTCGAATGTTAAAGAAATTATGAGTTTAAAATAAACTCACCCAAATTTTGATTAGATTCAGCATCACTTCTGCTTTCAGTCAATTCCTCATCCTCGTCCTCCTCATCCTCATTTTGACCTCCAACTTCATCGTCTTCCTTTTTTGTTGTATTTTCAGCCGTAGTAGTTTCATCTTCCTCAATCTCCTCTGTTGTTGTCTTAATGTCATCTGTTCCTTGCTCTTTTGATGCTTTTGGCTTCTCTTCAGATGAGTTTTTCTCTTCAGATGACTTTTTTGGCTTCTTTTTCTTCTTTTTGTCTTTTTTCTCGTCAGATTTATTTTCATCACTCTTCTCAGACCTCTCAACAGTTGGCTTCTTATTAATATCAATAACATCCATATCCTTCATAATATCCTCAATCTCCTTAAACTTTCTCGTAATTTCCTTAAATCTCTTCATAACTCTCGAATAAACCTCATCACAATCATTGCTATTTGACTTTTTACATCGAATAAATTCATCGCGAACTTCTTCAAGTTTCTGCTGAATAAGTCGCTTTTCGCGTTTTTTCTCTTCAAGTATCGGCGCACGTCCAAAATTAATTGTGTCAATTTCATGAAGATTGCCAACATTGCGTTTGTGTCGAATGCGTTTGTGAATTGAATTATCGATGAGGTTTGATGTTTCCAGGAGACTAATGATGTCGTCGTCAATTGCCTTCATTTCGGCACTCAAATCGTGGAGATTTTTTTGAATTAAATTTGACGTTTCTTCATCAATTTCGTCACTTTTGAGGTTTGTTATGAAATTTTCGGAATTTTCAAGAGTTTTTTCAAATTTTTCTATCGAATTTTCCAGATTTTCACGACGCGGACGGACTAGATTTTCATTTTTATTAATTTCTCGGTATTTTTCGTTTAAAAGTTTTTCAATTTCATCGTCGTCGGTGATTTTTGCATCTCTTTTGATCAAATTTGATGGACTTGATTTGAAAAAGTCATGTTCGCGGTCTCGAAACTCGTCTTCATCGCTGTCAATTGTCAATTGTCTGGAGATTTCATTATTGACACTTCTTTTGGACCGACATGAAAGCTGTCCTGATAAATGATCGGAGTCGGATGATTCAACTGCTTTTATTACTATTCTTTGATGATGTTGGGAGTTGTAGGCTAGAAAATGGATTTGTTTTAAAATTATTTGACTATTTTAAGGTTTATTTTCAGGCTTTGAGGTTGATTTTATGGGAAAACTCAGGTATCCTGTCATACTTCATCCTCAGAACATTTTAAGATATTCCAGAGGATTCTAACAAAGATGAGCTTTCTAGAATAAAACATAGAGCATGCTAATAGTGATCTTTGTCAGTGATGGTCAACTTATGAGCCTCGGCACGTTAGTATCTCCTAGAAAAAATCAGAAAATCCAATAAGCCGTATGCCATATGCGGCTTCTGTCATGGTTTACCACCAAGGTGTGCCGCAACACAAAAAAGGTTATTTACCACTGGAATAGCACTTAGGTTATCAATGTAATTTTCAAGGCGGTTACCAAAGACTCAATTACACTGACTAAAGGTATTGAACAGATTAAAAGCTTCAACCAACAAGCTACAAGTCAAGCTCAAACTCAGGCGAGCGTCTCAGCCTTGATTCTAGTTTCTATTTGAACAAAATTTCATAAATCTAAAGAAAATTCTTACCTTGATTAATTAAAATCGATCCGAAAAGTGCCAACAATGTTGAAATTATGACAAAAATAATGATCATGACTGTCGTTAAAGTTTGATGCTTCAAATGTGAAACGCATAAAAATTTTAAAAAACTTTTATTGCCATCTGAAAGGAACCGAAATTGTATTAAAAATTCCGATTTAAATGTTTTTCTGGTGCAAGTCAGAAAATTATTTTTTGAATCAATGAACTTAAATGTTTTTAAAAAACTTTTTGCTGACATGAATTGCGTAAAAGAGCACAATTTTAATTATTTTTATATGTCACACACATTATTTGATTTATTTTTGTTTATTTATTAATTGCCAATTTTCAGACGTTATCAAATTTCAATGAATTTTTAAATGAAGCGTAGCCAACAATCGACACTGTTGTAAAAATGGTCAAAAATTCATTTTTTCTCCTTAAAATTTCTAGCTTTTTGAAAATTTCAATTTTTTTTGAATTGTTTTGGAAATTTTTATTATTTTTTTAAATTTTGAAATTTTTCTGGAAGTTTTTTATTATTTTTTTATATATTTAAATTTTTTTGGAACTTTTAATTTTTTAAAAACTTATTTTTTTGAATTCTTTTAATTTTTTTGAACATTTTGAAAATTTTTTAAATGTTTAAATATTTTAAATTTTGAAAATTAAAGAAAAATTAAATGTTTCCGTTTTTATTTAAGAAAGTTAAAATTTTCAAACTTTAAGCACAAAAAAAATTCAATAATAATATAAAGTGTCAAAAATTTAAACTTTTGATTTTTAAAATTCTGAAATGTTTTTTTAAACTATTTAATATAAAATAAAATAATTAAAAAATTGCAGAAAATCTCAAAAAAAACAAAATTTAAGTAAAGATGTTTATTGCGAAAATTCAATTCATTTTTCTTGTAAATGTCGTCATCGACTCAAATTTCAATCCACAAACTTTTAACCAATATTCCCCCAAAAAAAAAATAATAAAAATCACACGCACCGCTGACAATTAATTGTTTTTCACTTTCTTTCATTTTATATTTTCAATCTTGCACTTTGAATTCTTATTTTTTTAACTTCTAGTTAGCTCAATAATTCAATTACAACTGACGAATTTCCAATCGATGGATTTAATAAAAAAAAACAATTAAATTAATTGCAATTTAATTTAAAATTCTAAAGTCAGCAAATTCTTTTAAAAAATTACAGAAGTCCTCGTGTTATTGATCGAGGGACTTAAGCGCATTTTTGTGTTAGCGATCAGTATTTGATTATGTAATTATTTTGCGTTCATTTACAGATCATGAGAAGATTAGAAGATCATTAATTTTAGTGTAATTAACAAAAAGTTACAATGAATGCTTATATAGAAAGGATTATTATTTAACGGTCAATAAATAATTTGAAATTTTGCCGTTAAAAGTTGCACTACGAAAATATTAATTATAGTATAATTAAACAATTTGTTGCAATAAATTTCCATACAGAAAGGGTTTATCATTTAACGGTTTTTTTGTAATTCAAATTTTCTAAAGGTCAATAAATAATTTGAAATTTTCCCGCTATAAGTTGCACTACGAAAAAATTAATTATAGTATAATTAAATAATTTGTTGCAATGAATTTCCATACAGAAAGGATTTATCATTTAACGGTTTTTTTTAATTCAAATTTTCTAACGGTCAGTAAATAATTTGAAATTTTCCCGCTATAAGTTGCACTACGAAAAAATTAATTATAGTATAATTAAATAATTTGTTGCAATGAATTTCCATACAGAAAGGATTTATCATTTAACGATTTTTTGTAATTCAAATTTTCTAACGGTCAGTAAATAATTTGAAATTTTCCCGCTATAAGTTGCACTACGAAAAAATTAATTATAGTATAATTAAATAATTTGTTGCAATGAATTTCCATACAGAAAGGATTTATCATTTAACGATTTTTTGTAATTCAAATTTTCTAACGGTCAGTAAATAATTTGAAATTTTGCCGTTAAAAGTTGCACTACGAAAAAATTAATTATAGTATAATTAAACAATTTGTTGCAATGAATTTCCATACAGAAAGGGTTTATCATTTAACGGTTTTTTGTAATTCAAATTTTCTAACGGTCAATAAATAATTTGAAATTTTCCCGCTATAAGTTGCACTACGAAAAAATTAATTATAGTATAATTAAATAATTTGTTGCAATGAATTTCCATACAGAAAGGATTTATCATTTAACGATTTTTTGTAATTCAAATTTTCTAACGGTCAGTAAATAATTTGAAATTTTGCCGTTAAAAGTTGCACTACGAAAAAATTAATTATAGTATAATTAAACAATTTGTTGCAATGAATTTCCATACAGAAAGAGTTTATCATTTAACGGTTTCTTGTAATTCAAATTTTCTAACGGTCAATATAATAATAATTTGAAATTTTCCCGCTATAAGTTGCACTACGAAAAAATTAATTATAGTATAATTAAATAATTTGTTGCAATGAATTTTCATACAGAAAGGGTTTATCATTTAACATTTTTTTGTAATTCAAATTTTCTAACGGTCAATAAATAGTTTGAAATTTTCCCGCTATAAGTTGCACTACGAAATAATAATTATAGTATAATTAAATAATTTGTTCCAATGAATTTCCATACAAAAAAAGTTTATCATTTAACGGTTTTTTGAAATTCAAATTTTACAACGGCTAGAAATTTTTTGAAATTATAGAGGTAATATTGAAATTATAGAGGTAAAATAAAATTTGAGCAGGTTACACTGAAAACAAAACAAAAATTCATTAATTATAGCATAAATACACTGTTTTAAGATTTTTAAATGTCCGGCGGGCCAATAACTCGATATAACGGAACTAATGCAAAAAACTAGAACTCTCTACGATGTCTAGATTAAAAGTTTTTCTTAGCAGCCGACCAGCCAGCCGACCAGCCGACCAGCCGACCAAAGTGCGTTATTAAGCTACCTTTTTGAAACAAGTTTCAAAAATGCGCTAAAAAGGTTGGAAAGGGATTGATGCTATGCTGCATAATTATTTACAGTCAAAGTGCGTCTATAAAGCATTATTGTGCCAAATTTTTGAGTAACTCCTCAGCTTGATGGTTAATCATAACCAAAATCGCACACGGCGTGCGGCTCGTGATTTTTACTCTCAAAATAATCTTTACTAGTGTGCCGTGAAACACAGGTTAGATAACACTGCTATAAAAAGAAGTATGTCGATGGTGTTGATCTTCAATTTTAAGGAACAACAAGAGCTGATGTGTCTCGGTTGCGGAATGGTTTAGGTTTGGTACTTAATTATTGCAATACTGACACAGTGATCATGGGTTCGAGACTGGGCATGGGAAATTTTATTATTTGTTCTTTTTCTAATCATATGTACGGGAAATGAGGCTCACAGCCTTTCTTTGTAGGCTACAGGCAAAACTGTCATCAAATGAGTGGTTTGGATTCTCGTGGTCGGAGATTGGATGATGAAGGGAATCCATTTTATAACACAAATCTCCCCCCCCCCCCCCCCTCCTCTTCCCAACCATTCATTATGCTGGGCGAGTCTCATAGGACCAACCGAAAATCGGCTGAAAATTCGGTTAAAACTCGGTTTATTTCGGTTCGGTTGAAATTCGGATGGATTTCGGTTGAAATTCGGTTTGATTTCGGTTGGATTTCGGTTGAATTTTTTTGCTTTATGCACCTCGGGCTCATCAATTAATTTTTTATTTTTATTTAAAAAATATATAAAAAAGGTCGTCAATTCTGTATCTTTATTTTAACTGTTTTAATCAAAAATTACAGACCTTAAAAATACGTCATCCAACAGGAAGCACCAACAATCATTTTTAATTGCACCCAAAAATTTTTTTGTTTTCAAGTTTAATTGACGTCAAAAAAAAAGATTTAATTGCTCGTCTATAAAATGAGAATTCAAAGGCAAAAAGTCACTCAGTTTTGATAATTTTGTTGACAAGAACAAAAAAAAGAAGAGAAGTGAACAAAAATGGAGCAGTGCGACTTTTTACCACAAATCATTGACTTCATCATGGGAATTTTCTTTCCGAGTGAGAACCGAGGAGATTAAGACCCGAAAAAAAAAGTATTTGATTGTCAAGTTGAAGTTTTGTGGATGAATTGAATCTTAAAATGTGAAAATTAGTGAAATTTTGACCAAATAACTTAAAATCAAGTTTGTGGAACTGCCAGAACATATTCTAATCACTTCTGCATTCTTGTTTTTAAGCTCAACTTGACAATCAAAGATTAAATAACGAAAAAATTTCATCAAAATTATCCAGAAACTTCATAATAAAACATTTCAGGCAGTAGCGATGATTATGAAAGCTCCGAGTCTGAAACTACGACAGCTAATCCATAAACCATGACAGTGCTCATCTCAAAACCTCAGCAAATTTCATCATTTTCTCTGTAAAAATTATCAATTTATGCAATAAAAGTTTTTAAAATCCTTAATAAATTTTGTCAGTGGCTTGAGGGGTTGTTTGGGCATCAATGGCTAATTTTAAGTCAATTTTGTAATGTTATCAGCATCTCTGAATGGAACAAGGAGTAAAGAAGACAAGAAACAGTGTCATGAAGCCAAAGTGTAGCTGTTGTCTAATTCACATCAAATTCAGCTCCATTTTAACATCAAGTTGACGTCATGGAACATTTTTTGAGTGTTTTGCTATGCTTTGGGTCACTCAACAGCATTATCTGGGGATAAGAACCTTGTCGAATAACTTAAAAAGCAGCAGCCAATCAGTAAGCGGTACAAAAGCTCAATTTGACTATATCCCTTAAATTTTCCTCAATCTTTCCCTTATTCAGGAGCAGCCACTGAATCTTTATTCCAAATCTTAGCTCATTTCGACAAAGAGTCAAAAAGAAGTGTCAAAATAGTCAAATTTTGATGAAAAAAGGAAAAAAAGTATGGATTTCAGTCACTTTCAACAGCAAAGTCTCGGAAAGGAAGTGACCAGTTTCAACTAAAGTCTGCAAAAGAGATGCCACAATTCGAATTGTAATTTTCAGAATTTTTCATTTGCGATTATATGACCCAGAACGGCTACAAAGCTGTCATTACATTAATGATTAACGATAAGGTCATGTCCATTGTGAAATATTTTATGGACAATTATTGCTTATGGCAATGCTTTAGTAAATTTTGCTATTTTTCATTTTAATAGCTTTCGATTATCATTTCATTTATGATTGACATGATTAAAAAATATTGAGTGGAGAGGAGGGGGGGGGGGTGCTAGAGTTCATCCTAGTTCTTTATCTAGGGTTGCCAGATGTTTTTCCATGGAATAGAGGACATCCCACATGTTGACTAATTTTATTTGATTTCTAGAAGAATCGGAACAAGAAAAATTTATAGGGCTGTTCATAAATGACGTCTCTTATAAATCCTTCTCTTTTTGAAATAATTCTTCAATTTTCTACGTTTTTTTGGAGTAGCGGTGAAATGGCATCAGTGGCCTAAATGGTAGAGCGTTGGCCTTCTTACATGATTGAACCGGTTCATGATTATCGATTGATTTCTTTTGATGATGTTAAAGCTTCGAGGTATGAGATTATGACAGATGAGTAGTTTCAATCTAAGATCAAAACTGCTGAATTCTTCATAGCAATAAAATAAAGGATCAAGTTAGTTAAGCAGCTAGAAATGGAACAATACATGGTTGAAATTATAAAGCAGCAGTTTGTGTTTATTAAAACTTGCGATAACGCTGAATACGATATGAGTTACATGCTGAATAATGCACATTCAATGCTAAGCTACGATTAGGTATTGCCCGAAAAAGTTGCAGTCCATTATGTCCAACTAGAAGCGAGCTACTTGAATCCATATTTGCAGCGACTTCAATATTTTATGGATTTATCATTTCAAGTTGGTTTTGCATCACATTTGGGATGTCTATTCTTCTAGAAGATACTGGAAGTCACGCGATTCAAGAGGAAACACAGTTTTTAAGGCTGGAAGATTTTTATCAATTTTTCATAGTTCTGGCTGTTGGATTGGCATTAGCTTCTCTTGCCTTACTCATTGAGATATTTACTCGTGATTGCATAAGGCATTTTAGTTTGAGTGATGTTCAAAATTGGTTTAAGCTTGTTTGTTGCAGTTGTTTTAAGAAGCAGAAGGGTCCAAAAGTAAAAGCCAGGAAGATCATCGTTAAACCTTAAATGGAATGTCACACTGTGCCTAGAATCAACAATGTATAGATGAACTTAAATCATCTTGAATATCAAATCCATTAATTGCTTTACATGTTTTTAAATAAATTCTTTTCATTCTTTACGTCGGTTAAATAACTTTTGTATCATTTTCACTTTATTTAATAATGCAGTGGTTCTCAAACTAAGTTCCTTGAGTCGTATTTTTAATTTTATCGATTAATATGTTCCAAAATGTCAAAAACTCATGCTAGAAACTTATTAAACTTTAGTTGAGAACCACTGACTAAATGAAGTGAACACACACTCGACAAACTGATTATCTAGAAAAATAAAGTAATTGATTCACTTTAAAATGCTCACAATTCCAATAAAAACGTTTCATTTATTTCCATTTTAAAGTGAATTGTATTTGAAAAAAGTCAAATTTAATCGATAAAACATGAAAATTTCAAGTCATTTTATTATTTTGCTGCTTATTCTTATTTTTGGTCCATCAATAGCATCAAGCTTACGATTAAAATCCCTTCAAAACTCTGAAAAATTATCGAACAGCATTTGTAGAATCACAAATGACATGACAAACTCAAAAACATACACACAGGACATCCTTATTGCAAATTTAGGTGGTAAAGGTACATCACCATTAGCTGATGAGATTATAAGGTGCTTAAATGGAGGAAATGCTGTTGTTACTTCGAACTTGAGATCTGTGAATACAGAAATGAACTTGAGAAAGGCTCCGATCATTATTTTAATGTTTAACAAAGTTGACAAGGTAAATTTATGCATTTTATTCAAGGGTGTAGGACAAGATCTAGGGAGGTCCAAAAAGCCAGTCACAAAATTTTAGATTCCCTCACACTATTCAATTAAAATCATAATTAAACCTTCTTTAGATGGACTATATGATCTCAAAAATGATAATCAATCAACACCACTCGTCAGTTTGGAATCACATGGCCAAAATCATTGCTGTTGTCCCAGATTCGTCATCTATTAATAATCGAATAAACATTCTTCAAGTGTTTACATATTACGGATTCCTGAATGTCGCGACTGTTCACAAAACAAGCAGCAATGATGTACAGTACAGCATTGTTAAATCCTTAGCTGGTGATGTTGAATTTCTCACAAATCCTCAAGACAGCAACTCAGTTTTTCCAGATAAGCTCCAAAATATGCACGGATATAACTACAGAGTTGTCCTTTTTCAGCAAAAACCAATCGTTAATCTTTACGATTCAACCAGAGTTCCAAAAATGATGCACTTTTTACATGCAATTAAAAAAATTCAAAATTCGGGGACAACATTTAAAATTTTATCAAACTCGAGTTATTTTGATGGCTTTTGGGAAAATCGAGAAATGGACTTGACTCTAAACACAGCTGTTGTTATTGACATCCAAGAACCTAAGTTGTTGACTTATGAAAAGAAAGGTTACTGCATTATGGCACCAATTCCACAAAAAGTTAAGTTTTCCGACATTATTTTGCATAAACCTTTCGATGGACTCACTTGGATCCTCTTTGCACTTTCAATTGCATGTTCTGTTGCTGTTTGGAGACTCTTTTATGGTCGTGGTGCTGTTGATTCTCACTGGCAACTTGCTGTTGGTATTTTCATGATGTTTATTGGTCAAGGTGCTGATTTCTCTCGAAAAAATCGATTTGTGCTTGCTGTTCTGCTTAATATCATTTGCTTGTCGGTATTCCTGCTTAGTAGCTTATATGAAAGTATCATCACGTCCTACATGATTGAACCAGCTTATGAATATAGAATGAAATCTTTAGATGACTTGCTAGCTTCAAAGTATGAGATTATCATTGATGAATTGTTTGCATCGAAGATGAGAGACGTGGATTCATTTCAAGCCATGAAATCCAGATCAACAATAGTTGTGCATATGGAAAGAGACCAATACATGACAGAAGTTATGAATAGGGTAACCATCTAATTTTCATGTAAATACAGGACATTTGATAAATTTTTTCGAGAAAAACAGGACATAGAGTAAAATTCGAAAATTAACGGAAATTTTCATGAAAAAAATACAGGACCAGGAACAAAATTTAAAAATTTATACAGGACAGTCTTGAAAAATACAGGACTGTCCGTTGAAAAACTACGCAGATGGTCACCCTAGTTATGAAACAGCATTTGGTTTTCTTTAAAATTTGTGATGATGCTGAATACGATATGAGCTACGTGCTGACTAATGGACATCCAGTGTCACACTATTATTACCTTTTACCAGAAAAAGTTTCAATGCATTATGTTCAGCTGGAAGCGAGCTACTTGAATCCATTTTTGGAAAGACTTCAATATTTCATGGATTTATCATTTCAAGCTGGTCTGCATCACATTTGGGATGTCTATTCAACTAGAAGAAATGCTGGAAGTCACGCGATTCAAGAGGAAAAGCAGTTTTTAAGGCTGGAAGATTTTAATCAAATTTTCATAGTTCTGGCTGTTGGATTTGGATTGGCTACTCTTGTCTTACTCATTGAAATATTCACTCGTGACTGCATATGACATTTCAGTTTGAGTGATGTTCATAATTGGTTTAAGCTTGTTTGTTGCAGTTGTTTTAAGAAGCAGAAGGTTCCAAAAGTAAAAGCCAGGAAGATTATGGTTAAGCCTTAAATGGAATGTCACACTGTGCCTAGAATCAACAATATATAGATGAACTTAAATCATCTTGAATATCAAATCCATTAATTGCTTTACATGTTTTTAAATAAATGCTTTTCATTCTTTATGTCGGTTAAATAACTTTTGTATCATTCTCACTTTATTTAATAATGCAGTGGTTCTCAAACTAAGTTCCTTGAGTCGTATTTTTAATTTTATCGATTAATATGTTCCAAAATGTCAAAAACTCATGCTAGAAACTTATTAAACTTTAGTTGAGAACCACTGACTAAATGAAGTGAACACACACTCGACAAACTGATTATCTAGAAAAATAAAGTAATTGATTCACTTTAAAATGCTCACAATTCCAATAAAAACGTTTCATTTATTTCCATTTTAAAGTGAATTGTATTTGAAAAAAGTCAAATTTAATCGATAAAACATGAAAATTTCAAGTCATTTTATTATTTTGCTGCTTATTCTTATTTTTGGTCCATCAATAGCATCAAGCTTACGATTAAAATCCCTTCAAAACTCTGAAAAATTATCGAACAGCATTTGTAGAATCACAAATGACATGACAAACTCAAAAACATACACACAGGACATCCTTATTGCAAATTTAGGTGGTAAAGTTACATCACCATTAGCTGATGAGATTATAAGGTGCTTAAATGGAGGAAATGCTGTTGTTATAACAAATTTAGGCACTAAGATCTTAGAATTGAACCTGAGAAAAGCATCAATAATTATTATTGGATTTCCATTAAATTCAATCAATAAGGTGAGAATTAAATTACAATAGGTCAAGGCAGGTAAGCTAGCTACTGTAAACAGCATGTAATATTGTGTGTAGGCGTGTAGCCACAAGGGTCTTTTCCCCCTCTTAGACGTTTTAGGCCGTGCTCTCGCTGCAATTCAAACGTTTAAGGCGGGGACAAGACCCTCCTAGCTACACTCCTGATTGTGAGCATTGTGTGAATCCTTATAGATCCTAGAGATACCGGTCTCTAATGGGAATCGAACCCATGTCCTCAAAAAAGAGGGTTCCATTTATCCAGTCTCGTGGCATAGAAGCCACTGGCAGATTTACCATACATGAAACATTCCGAATAGCACAAGTCGGTTAATTGATCAGAAATCCGGCACCAAGCTAGTGTGACCTTGGTATGGTGCTGGCTTATATTTATTTCTAATCGATTTCTAATCGATTCACAACTGCTTGAGCACCACATGCTAAAAACACAATCACTTGCTCTTTACAAACGACTTAAGACTTCTTAGTTGATAATCTCTAGAAGCTAGTTATCCTCTAAAAACAGTCACTAATCATTAACAAACATTTCCAGTGGAAGATCTCAAAATTAATAGTCGATCAACATCATTCAACCGTTTGGAATCACATGGCAAAAATAATATGTATTGTTCCTCATGATGCATCCTATACTCAACGAATGACAATTCTTATTGCATTTAGTTATTCGGGATTTTTAAATGTCGCAATCGTCCACAAAGCAGTCAATGATAATATTCAATATGAAATAATAAAGTCTATGGCTGGTGAGGTCAAATTTCTTACAAATCCAAAGGACAGCAACTCAATATTTCCAGATAAGCTACAAAACATGCACGGATATCGTTACAGAGTTCCAATTTTTCAGCAAAATCCTCACATCGATCTCTTTGATAAGACGAAGATGCCAAAAATGATGCACTTTCTTAAGGCTGTTGGAACTATTCAAAACTCAATGACGTCTTTAATATTTTTACAAAATCATACGCTTTTTACTAATTATTGGGAAAGTCAAGCGATGGATTTAACAATCAACACAGCTGTTGTTATTGACAGTTCTGAACCAAAATTATTGACTTATGAGACTCAAGGCTATTGCATTTTGGCACCAATACCACAAAAGGCATCATTTTCTGACCTAATTCTTTACAAACCATTCGATGAACTCTCTTGGATCCTCTTTGCACTTTCAATTGCATGTTCTGTTGCTATTTGGAGATTCTTTCATGGTCGTGGTGCTGTCGATTCTCATTGGCAACTTGCTGTTGGTATTTTCATGATGTTTATTGGTCAAGGTGCTGATTTCTCTCGAAAGAATCGATTTGTGCTTGCTGTTCTGCTTAATATCATTTGCTTGGCTGTGTTCCTGCTTAGTACCTTGTATGAAGGTGTCATTACGTCCCACATGATTGAACCAGCTCATGAATATAGAATGAAATCGTTAAATGATGTTCTAGCTTCAGACTATGAGATTTTAATGGATGAATTATTTTATTCAAAGATCAAAGATGTTGATTCCTTCAAGGAAATAAAAACAAGAATAAAAGTAGGAAAAGAACTAAGTTCTGATCAATACAGGGAAGAAATCATTAGACAGCATTCTGTAATCATTAGAACTTGTGTCAATGCTGAATATGACATTAACATTGTAATGGAAAATGGCCATCCTGTGTCAAGCTACTATTACATAATACCAGAAAAATTTGCAGACCGCTATGTTCAGCTGGAAGCAAGTTACATGAATCCATTTTTGCAGCGACTTCAATATTTCATGGATTTATCATTTCAAGCTGGTCTGCATCACATTTGGGATGTCTATTCAACTGAAAGATATGCTGGAAGTCATGCAATTGAAGAGGAAAGACAGCTTTTGAAGCTGGAAGATTTTCATCAAATTTTTATAGTTTTGGCTGTTGGATTGGCATTGGCTAGTCTTGCCCTACTCATTGAAATATTCACACGTGACTGCATAAGGCATTTTAGTTTGAGTGATGTTCAAAATTGGTTTAAGCTTGTTTGTAGCAGTTGCTTTAAGAAGCAAAAGGGTCAAAAAGTAAATGTCAGGAAGATTATGGTAAAGCCTTAAGGGGATTCCTGGTCAGAATCTTGAATCTATAGTTTGTAATTAAATTTCAATCATTAAGAGCATTGATTTGTGCTATTAAACTCAGCATGATCTTTTTTTGGACACCCCTCAGTTTGGCTGTCCATCGGTTTTGGTCGATTTTTGGTAAAAAGCTGGGCATGTTCTGACTGAAAGTGCGCAATTGGACCGACTCTCCTTAAATATAACTTAGTGTTTGCTTGGTGAAAATAAAATAATAAATTAAATTTTTAAAAAATCAATATTTTATTCACATAGCCAATAAATTTTAGAGGTACACAAGTAGATATTCACAGATATATGGGGTCGTTTACTAATGAGGTCTATCAAACAATATGATGTTATGCTTCACATCTCAAAAAATTGCTAAGCTCACTACCTGGGTTAAGGCAGATGAGAGCTTAAGGCATTCGAACTAAACCTTAAACGGTAATTACAACTCGACCCTCGATTGATAGACGTCAAATGTTGATAACCCTTATAGAATTCAAGCAAGATTATTTTATGTTTTTAAAAAAAATTGTAATTTTTTTGGTAAATTTTTATAAAATTTTAAAGAGCAAAACTAAGTTTGCATATAATTAAGCTAATAAAGTGAGTTAAAAATGAAATTTTTAGGAACAAAGTTGACCAAATTGATTCTGCAACCAGAATCGTTTAAATTGACAACCCTACTAAATGAAAAAAAAATGAAATAATGAGGCAGACCCGGCAACAATCCATAAAAAAAAAATCGCTTAAAAAAAGTACGAAAAAATTGATCTCGTTTCCTTAGACACACCCTGTCCCACAGCCTTAGCTACATTGTCATATCCATTTTTCTCCAATATTTCATCCAATTCCTTCTTAACTTTAGTCACAACTGGAGGTCCTTGATACACAAAACTCGAGTACAATTGAACAGCACTCGCACCGGCAAGAATTTTATCATAAGCATCCTGTCCACTTCCAATGCCACCAACTCCAATGATTGGAACTTTACCGTCTGTCAATTTGTAAGTATCTTCAATCATTCTCGTTGATTTTTCACGCAATGGTCGTCCACTGAGTCCACCAACTTCTTGTGCATTTGAGCTGCTTAGAGTTACTGATCTGTCGATTGTTGTGTTGGAGATGATTAGTCCATCAACTTGACATTCCTTTCTTTTGATCGTTTTGCAGATGTCTTTGAGTTCATCGTGCGTTAGGTCGGGTGCGAGTTTTAGGAAAATTGGTTTTGGTGTTTCCAGAGATGATTTTGTCTGTGGATGGTAAAGAAGTTTGAGGTTAAGTGGAAGGTTCATTGGTAAGTCGGAGCATTGACAGTTCATCCAAGGAAGCCATGAGACAAACTGTCAATTCAATGAAGCCCCAAGACAGTCAATTCATGAAATCCGTGAGACAGACTGTCAATTTAAAGAAGCCGTAAGACGCACTGTCAATTTATCCAAGCCATAGAACAGACTTCCAATCCAAGAAAGCCCTAAGCGACATTCAGTCTCGACCATCAGTAAAGACACTAAGAAAGATCCATAAATCCACAAAAAAATCTTACCTTATTAACTTCAGTCAGCAACTTCCTCAACGTCTCCTTCTGTTGCATGTCCCTCAGCCCAGGTGTATTAGGACTGCTCACATTAATCACCAAATAGTCAGCACACGGTGAAAACAGCTTCAATCCTTCAACATAATCACTTACTGGATCTTCTGACATTTTATTCTTTCCTAAATTAACCCCAATGACCCCATCGAACCTCCCACTAGCCCTCAATTGCTGAATTCTATGCCAAACTTGTTCATGTCCATCGCTGTTGAATCCATAACGATTAATGATTGCCTCATCTTCTTTGAGACGAAAGACTCGAGGTTTTTGGTTACCGGCTTGTGGCATCGGCGTGACACTTCCAATTTCTACAAAGCCAAAGCCTATTTGACTTAATCCTTCAATTGCCTCAGCATTTTTATCAAAACCGGCAGCAATTCCAATTGGATTTTTAAGTAAAATATTGCAGATGCTCGTGCCCTTAAAATAAGATTGACTTTCACTTTTGTGCTACTTTTTCTTTTAAAATTACACATCACTTACCAAGACTTCTGGATCTTTATAAGTGACTGGTGGAAGTAATTTCCATTTACAGACCAGAACTGCTAATCGATGTGCCTGTTCAGCTTCCAGCAACATTATTGATGGAATTAAAATTGTGCGAAAAAAGTTTTCATCATTTCTGTAATAAGAAATTCCAAAAGTGACTCCAGTTGCTGCCGTGGATATGAACACGAGCGATCGAAGCTTTCGGAAGAACTTTGAGGAACTCATGATGAGATTTGATGGAAATTTAAGATGAAAATGTTTAAATTTGATGATGAAAAATGTAAAAATGTCTTTGGAAACTCTGTCAACCTGACCGAATTGTTTTTGTTTATTATTTCTTTGGATGTGTGAGTGTGGGAAGCAGTAAGTGCTGTCTACAAGTGTTTTTGTTGATTTTTAAAAATAAAATGACAGTTAAGATTATTTTTCATGATTTTATTTATTGATCAATAATTTTTTAGTTCATATTCTTCAGCAATCAGCTGTGGATGGACCTAAAACCGCTCATTCCTTCATCTCGGCCAATCCTTTCACTTCCTAAGTATTTAGTAGCATTTAATCATTTCCTGCTAACCACTCCGCATGAATTCGACAAACTAGGCAAAACATAAGTTGCTGAAGCTTCATTGACTGGATTATAATAGTCCAAAACCTCAATATATCCTTCAAGTCTAGCTCCTTCCACAAAGTTACTTCTTATAGCACCAAACTGTATAGAAGTTTCATTATTTGTCATTTTATCAAAATAGAAAGTCACAACTTGTCCATTCTTAGCTGGTTCAGTCAATGTTACATCTGGTCCATTATACAGCCTATTATAAGCAAATCCTGATGGGAAAGTCACAGTTGCTATGGACATTCCAGTCGACTGACCAACAGGAATGAAGTTTAAAAGTAATTTGATGATAATTTGACTTCTGCACGTGTATGTGTACTTGTAAGTGATCCTAAATGCAGGCTGGAAGGAGACACTTTGCTCATAATAAGCACAAGTCAGGCTGATAATCAGATTTCCACTTCTAGCTCCACTTACATCAACATTGACTGAATTTGCTGTTTTATTCAATTTTACAGTTTGAACTGTCAATGCCAATGATGAATTGTAGTCGACATGAACTGGATCTCCAACATTTGGTGTTATTGTCAATTGAGCAGTGGTGGAAGGCTCAGGAACCAGTGCGTACTTACTAAGTGCATAAATAGCCATGACTGTGTCTTGTGAGGAGTAATAACCGCCTCTAGCATTGCTGATTCTGATCAAATAGTTTGCAATTTTTGCAGCATCATCGAGCCTCTCATTTCTGACCAACAGCAAAAGCAGACAGTAAGCTGTTGTCTCGACAGAGTCATAGTAAATCTCTGTAGCTGTTTCCGTTCTTGTCATGAAAAAAAAGTTCATAACATTGTTAGCTTTAGGACTTCCAGCTAGTTTTAAAGCATATGCAATTATAGCTAATCCATAAACATCAGTTCGGCTATGCCAATTGTCTTCTAAATAAGCAACAGCTTTCTGCTGCATATTCGAATATTCTGGAAAGTCTGACAAAGCTGTTGTGACGTAAATTGTTATATAAGCAGTCAATGTGATTGTGGCACCGGCACTTTGGAAAGTATAATACATTAATGGACTAGCTTCATAAAATGAGCCATTAGCTTGCTGTTGTGACTGCAAATATCCTAATCCTTTTTTTAATCTAGTCATATCAACTGTTACTAAATCTTTGGCTAGATAAAATCCTAATCCAGCATAAGCTGTCAACCATGTTGATCCTCTTGGCTTATAACTATAAGTCGCATAGGAACTGTCAGTTTTTGAGAAATTGCTTTGTAATGAAATTCCTAAATTGACATTTTTGGTAAGATCCAGAAGTAAAGTTGGTGTTAATTGATTGGTTCCTTTAAGATAAATCCAAATAATGATGTCAATGACTACTTTCAAGAGAATCTGTTCACCACACCCCGAAGGTATGACAATTAATCCTGTTGGTGCATTTGTTATTGGACGTGACATAATATCTCCTGTGTACGTAAAATTAGTGCTGATAAATTCAAGCACTGAGCTTGGAATGGAACAACTTAAAGAACCTGAATTCTGATATTGTCCAATATTTAATATTCTAGAATCTGTGCTTGTTCTGTAGACACCGATTGGTGTGATTCTTAAGACTCTATCGACTGTATCTCCTGCTAGTGGTCCACGTGCTTGAATTCTGAAGTTTATTGTACCAACTGCAGTTGCTCTGATGACAAATTGCACTCTTAGGTTGACATTGGCATAAGCTGTAAGTGTCCTGATGTAGGTTTCGCCAGAATCTGTTGAATAAAATAAAATTCCAATGATTCTTAAGCTTAACAAGCTTCTTCTGCAACATACCAATCCAGTCCGGCGATGATGTCAAGTCGATCTCATATTTTGAATCCTTATTGATGATAATCTCAACTTCCTGATCCTCAGTCACGAAATTATTAATGGTTATACCTTGAACTAATACTTCAGACACTTTTATCGAGTATGGAAAGTCAGTTGAGATTGTGAATGGCAGTAGAATGTCAACTAATGGGTTCGATTCCAGCAATCCAATTCCTTTATATCGACTCATTGATACTCCATAGACAATATAGCTTGCCAGATCTTGTGATGCAATTTCGGTGACTCTTTCACGTCCTCGTTCTCCTGAAAGATCGCTTTGGATTTTCCTGAAATAAACAACGATGAGATTTGGATTTTGGGAGGCAAACTGGGGGAGCTGGGGCTTAAATTTATGGCAGGTATGAAGTTTACTGCCAACCAGACGCGCAGCCAGGAGGGTCATGTCCCCCTTAAACGTTTTGAACCACAGCGAGAGCACGGCCTAAAACGCTTAAGAGGGGGACAATACCCTCCTGGCTACACGCCTGCTGCCAACCAAGCACCTTTCTTTTCAATGTAACAGCTTTGGCCACCTCTAAATTAGAGGCTCTAATGCCACACAATGTACAATGATCACAAAATTAAGGTCTACATGCTAGTATCCCTAACAGACAAAGAGCATGCTCGCAATGAGTATGCTCACTTAAATGTACTGACTGAGTTAACTCGTGAGCATACTCAGCTAATATATTTTAGTGAGCATACTCACTGAGAGCATGCTCTTTGTCTGTTAGGGTATGAGGCTGGTGTCAAGCCAGTATAGATTAAACCTGGTCACTTTCATCCTCAAGTCAGTCTGAAGATCATTTTTTCATGCTATTTGAAGCTTATGTAGAACTTACCCTTTAATGTCAACATTTTGCCATAAGATTGACTTGGCAAATGGTTTGGGAATGTTGATGCTTCTTGGAGGTCCTGATAAAGATGCTGTAATCGTCTGATTGAGCTTACTGGATCTGTTGAGTTGATTCAATAAAGATCGTCTTTTGTAGCTTAAGCTAGCAGGGTGTGGTGCAATGTTTGTGAAGATAAGAAGTCCATAATACTGTTGGGATTAAATTTTAATTAATTTAATGATGATGCTAATGACTTTTGAGCATGTTAAAAGATGGGACCATGTTCCTGCTAAATCTAGATCCAATTTACATGAGCCAAAACCTTTTCAGCAGTGAATAGTCGGCGAGTTAAGCATTGAAGTCTTAAGGTTACTTACATTTAATCGAAATTCATAGTCAGGTGGCTTACTTGTGCCTTGATTTGAAGCAGAGCTATAGAAATGCAAAATATTCTTGAAAATTTCGGATTTTGCCAAGTTATTTCCACTTCTTAGAGATTCAATTCTGTAAATAGATATAAGAGTTGATTATTAAGGCTGCTCAATGGCAAATATGTAACAACTAAACAAAAGACAGTCGACAGGTTCAATCTTAAACTGAGATGGTATATTTTTATATCAGTTTCAATTTTAATTCATCTAGGGATGTAGATTAACGGAGACTTTGAAAAGGATAGAATATGGGAACCAAGGTAGCTTTCAATTTGTAGTTTTTAAACTCATGGAAAGAAGCTGTTGATAAAAACAGTATTGCAATTGAAAAGACCATACAGACATCGCAAGTCAAGCGATCTTCTGGAATGTCCAAGGAAATAGGACTAGCATTTGATGAAGAATTACTTAGAGTGCAACTGTTGAACGGGAGGCGGAACAACAGACCAAGAAGCTGCAGGAAATAGCAGCTTTGGCCCAGAATTGAGTGCGATTCAAATGCTTTGTGGACGCCCTACGCTTCATAGTGGAGCAATAGGAACCCATCATCATCATCATTTGGTAAAGGAAATTAGCAAACTGTAGCCAGCGATAGAGCTAGTTTAAGCGGACAACTGAGGGAGGCCGTGGATCACAATTGACCTGTAAGGTCATCGTTTAAGAAATTTAATTTCTACTCTAAAGTAAAGGACATCAATTATTGGTTCAAACCTGACCCCGATAGCCAAAGATACCACTTCTAGGTTTATAATCAGAGAACTTAGTTCAAATATTTTAAATCAACTTACCTTTGATCAACAGCAAACAGTGACACTGTAGAATTTACATAGCTTTCAACATCAAGCTCAATCGTCTCACCTGGTTTTCGTTCTGAATTTGTCGGTGTAACTGTGAGCTGTAAAAAATATAAAGTTTAGTATATCCTGTTTAACATGATTTTTAATAAATTGGAACATGAACTCCTAATCAGCATATCCTCATTAAGTCAATCAATGAGCATAAGCTAGCTAGTCCAAAAATCCAAAAAAAAACTCAAGCTCAACTCACATAATTTCTCAAATCTCTCATCAATTCAACGCTTGTAGAAGCTGTGACTATCCTTCCATCATGCCTCACAAAATATGCAATGATGCTAGAAATTGGTGCGTACGCAAATGTTGGCTTGAATGTAAAATTAGCAGTTTGGAAGATTTTAGTGTCATCTATTGTTATTGGAACTTCGATCGTTTCAAGCAGCACATCCTTGGCTACAATGATGCAAGTGACAGCTTCAACTGTCTCATTTAGTGTTACTTGAACTTCAACTGTACTTTGAATTGCTGGTCTGTAAATTTTAATTGTCAAAAAATGCCCAAATAATTAAGATTAAACGTTCTTACTCTCTAGATATGACATCGACACGCATCGTTGACCTCCTTGTGTTATTCACAGTTCCAAGAAGTGGTAAAGCTAAACCAGCATTAAGAATAGCTTCATTTGCATCATCAGCTGTTGCTTTAATCACAAATGAGGAAGTTTCCAAAGGAACATTAAAAGAATTAAAAGCATATCCATTGTCATCAAGTTCCAACGATTGTGAGACACCCAATGCCTCAATATTGACATTAACAGTCATTCCAGCTGGTGCTGGAGTTCCATCATATTTAACAACCACAACACAGTAATTAAAATTACTTCCTGGGACGAGATATGGATCTCCAGTCAATACAATGCTGTAAGCTTTTGGCAAAGTCTCAAAAGTAGTGAAATCAGTCACAGTTGTGTTTGTCAATTGATCATAATATTCTAAACGGACATCATAGCTAAACACTTCTGACTCAGCTGCCCTCAAGTCATAAAGTAAGTCTACATCAAAGTTTCCTGTATTTTCAACAATATCAATATCCACTCGATAATATTCAGTTCCAAATCTTTCAAAAATTACTGTCGCAATTCCAACAACAACATCGTTGAATGAATATTTTGCATTTATTACCACTGGAAGTATGGCATTGGATATGGGGACTTTTGATGGTATTGATAGGCCTGCATATATTAAAGGAATCGTGCTTTCAGCTACTTCAATTTCCTTTTCTCCAATCTGGGAATGTAAAGAGAGAATTTAAATTTGTTGTTGTAAAATGGAAAAGGTTAAGGTGCCTTCACACTTAAATTTTAATATTCAGGTGCCTTCTCACTTAAACAAGAATTTTGAGGTTAAAAGGGCTTTACACTAAAGTTCTAAGATTCAGATGCATTCGCATTTTTTTAAATTTAAGGCGCCTTTGCACTAGAATACTAAGTTTAAGATGTGTCACACTAGATCTCTACTGTTAAGGTGCCTTCACTCCAAATTTTTAAAGTTCAGGTGCTTTCATGCTATAATAAAAACGTTAAGGTGCTTTCACATAAGATTTTTGTGCTCAGGTGCCATTACACTAGATCTATTCTATTCAGGTGCCTTCGCACTAGGCTTATTATGTTCAGGTGCCTTCACACTAGACTTATTCTTTTTCAGGTGCCTTCACACTAGATTTAATCTTTTCAGGTCCCTTCACACTAGATTTATTGTATTCAGATGCCTTCACACTAGACTTATTCTGTTCAGGTGTCTTTACACTAGACTTATTCTGTTCAGGTGCCTTAACACTAGACCTATTCTTATTCTTTTTCAGGTGCCTTCACACTAGACTTGTTCTTTTTCAGGTGCTTTCACACTAGACTTATTCTGTTCAGGTGCTTTCACACTAGACTTATTCTGTTCAGGTGCCTTCACACTATACTTATTCTGTTCAGGTACATTCACATTATACTTATTCTTTTTCAGGTGCCTTCACATTAGACTTATTCTGTTCAGGTGCCTTCACACTAGACCTATTCTGTTCAGGTGCCTTCACACTAGATTTATTCTTTTTCAGGTGCATTCACACTAGCCTTATTCTGTTCAGGTGCCTTCACACTAGACTTCTTATGTTGAAGTATTTTCACTACGGATTCTTTGAGGTTCAGGTGTCTTTACACTTAAATTTATGGTGCCTTAACATTATACTTACATCATCTCCACATTGAACTTCAATTTTCCAAAATCCTAAAGTTGGGCTGCTCGGAAGTTGCCACTCAGTCTGATACCTTCCTTTAATGAATTGAACGTCAGTCACATTAGACACAACACTGCCGCTACCATCTCTTATTACGACAGTTGTTGGATGTCTAGGATTAATTGCTCGTGTTTCAGAATTGATGGCAAAAACACGGAATCTCAATAGATCATTAGAAAAGTAAAGAGATTTGTCGGTTTGGACGAGGAAGGCGTAGTTGTTGGTGCTGTAATGCAAGGATTTTACTTCTGAGTAGTCTTTTGAAGTGACGGTAAAGTTGTAGGATCCTTGAGTGAAGTTGAAGGTCTGGAAATAAAAGTTGAATTGTAGAAAATTTACAAAAATATTCAACAACTTACAATAAATTGAATCAAAGCTTTGGGCCTCGATTCTGAAATTACAGCTGACTTTTTCTTTTTAACTTCGATTCCAGTATCGCTGATGCCAGAAATTTCGAGATTTACATTTAGAGTGTCACTCAAGCTGAATCCTTTTACAACAACATTAAAAGGTTTACCACGACGAATTGAATGAGGCGCTACGACAGTAAAGTCACTAAGGAAGGAAATAAACAGTTTAGAAACAAATGACTAGATTTTAAGATTTAAGAAGCTCACTTCGATGCTAAGGACTCCAGTGACAAAACAACAACAAAAAGTAGTAACTTAATTAATTTCATTTTAGCTTTAAGCTACTTAAGAAGTTCCACTAATGAAATGTAATTCAAAACTGATCAATATGTGGCAATTGCCATCCTTTATATAATTCATGTTTTTGCTGCCAATCCTGTCGTGTGATTGAAAATCTCACGAATTAAAGTTCATCGACTTTTAGGAAAAATTTTATTGCTTTATTTTTAAAATTGAACTATTTTTTTATTTTCTAGTTTTTTATCTTTATAGCTTTCATGTTTTGGAATAGTTTTCACACCTAAGTCAAGTTCACGTTTTATCGTGATATCAAAAAAGTTCATTAAATTATTCACGTCCTCAACTTTGATCGCCCTTTAAATACTTCAAACCTGGCCAAATCGACAGAAGTTTAGTTCCATTTGCTGAGGAGTTGCCATCAACTAAAGCCATGAACTTTCTTAAGTTCCTTTCAATATTTTACCTTATTTTGCTTACTGCTGACTTGGGAAGCTTTCAAGCATGTCCAAATTGGGATCCAACGATCATGAGCTGCTCAACAGGCTTTGCTTTTAGCTACACCACTTGTACTTGTGTTCGAGTCACAACAACAAGAGCGTCAACAACGACTAGGACGACAACTAAAGCTCCTACTGCAGCTCCAACATCACCGCCAACAACAGTTGATCCAAGAAAAGCGTTGGAACCTCGAATAACAACTCTTTTGAATAGCTTGACATCACTTCAAGCTACTGTTAATTCTGCAGTTGTTCAAGATGTTACATGCAAGGACCTTATTTTATCAGACTTGGCATCAAACATAACAGCTATTCAGACATTGCAGTCAAGTCTTTATAATGTTTCATTCAGTCAAGTTTCCAATACTTTAACATCTTTGGAAAGCAGTTTAAATGCCATTAGGAGTTCCTGGACAGAATGTCAGGCTAGAACAACCACAACTAGTACAACAATAGAACCAACAACGACAGAAGATCCAAGAAATAATTTAATACCTGAAATTGGGCAGTTATTAGATTTTTTGACAGAATTTCATGATTTAGTTAATTCATCAATTATTCAGAATCAAGCATGCAAAGACAGCCTTTTAGCAAGTTTGCTGACAAACATCACCTCTATTAGGCACTTACAGGATAATCTTTACAGCAGATCCTTTATTGAAATTTCTAATACCTTAAATAGTACTAAGAATAATATCAGCGTATCGACAA